>JAVJIF010017094.1:0-99148 GCA_038442645.1 Agave tequilana
GTTAATGTGTCCAAGACGGCAATGCCACAAGCATGCTTTGTCTACACCATTAGACGAATCAATTTGAAATACACTATTACCTAAGTTGTCTACAAACATCACAGTTTCATAACACCATCACAAGGTAAAGCTTCAAAATAAAAAATGCCATTTTATAAGCAGAAATAGAACCATTCTCATCATTAAAAGAATATCTAAAACCTTGTTTGAACAATGCATGAAAAGAGATAATGTTTCGTGTCATTTCTGACGAGTAGCAACAATTCAATAAATCTAAATTAAACCATTATTAAGCACTAGACTATAAACTCCAATCTGGTGACAGGTGAAGATCGCCTATTCCCCATGATCAAGTTCATTCTACCATGCTCCACATCCTCACTTTTTCTTAGTCCCTGCAATACAGAGCAAATGTGAAACCCACATCCTGTATCAAGGACCAAGAATCAGAAGATGTTGCGTTAATAGACGAAATAGTGTATATACCTGCAGTAGATGGTTTTACTTTTCCATCTTTTAAATCTTGCAGATACTTTGGGCAGCTTCGTTTCCAATGTCCTTTGTCGTTGCAATAGAAGCAAGTGGCCTCTTTAGGATCAGAGACAGGGGTAATATCAGAACTGGTTTTTTACATGAGACTTTCCCTTCCAGTTTTGCTTGGGAGGACCTTTCTCTTTTTCCCTTTCCTTGCCCAATGGCCAGAACGGTAGTATTAGCAGGAGTGGGGGGATCACTCTTTCCCTTCATCCCAGTTTCAGCTGTTCTCAGGAGGTTGTGCAATTGAGCCAATGTGGTCTCATTGTTGTTCAAATGATAGGTCAAGATGAACTGATCATAACAACTTGGCAATGAGTTCAAGACTATGTCAATAGCCAACTCATCATCAATATGCACATTTAGCCTCACAAGGCGTTCCACGTATCGTTGCATCCTTTGCACGTGGCCGCTGACAGACTCTCCGTCCTTCATCTTGCTTGATATGAGGGACTTTACTATCTCGTACTTTTCTTGACGAGCTCGCTTATGGTACTTTTCCATAAGGTCTTTGTTCATCTCGTACGGCCAGTAATCCTCATAGAATTTTTGCAGTTCAGGAGTCATGGTAGCAACCATGATGCAAGCAACTTTTGTTGCATCCGTGTAGTGCTTCTTATAAGCAGCTAATTCTTCAGGAGTGGCCTTCTCTCGTCAATTTCAACAAGTTCTTTGTCAAGGACATACTCCTTGTCCTCGAAACGAAGAGCCATTTTGATGTTGCGCATCCAGTCATTATAGTTGGTGCCATCTAATGTCACCTTTGAGCAGATGTTCAACAAAGAAAAGTTGTGATTGGAGGAGGAGGAACCAGAAGCATCGTTAGGGGCAGACATTTCTAAAAGAAAGGTAGTTTGAGTTAGAAAAGAAAAAATAACCCTTAATATAACAACTCAAAATTGAAATATCGAGGCTAGGATCCAACTATGAAATTTCACAACTTAGAAAAGGGATGTCGTAATCTAATTGCAAATTTCATACAGGTATGTCTTTTGAGACTCATTGAAACTATTCAATGGCATGTTTAATCTCAGATTATGCTCTTACATTTGTGACTGGGATACCGAGGATCACAAACAAGATGTGAATAACCATGCAAATGTGCTTGGTAACCTTCATGTCATTTATCATCTCATTGATGTGCTGGTAAACCACACACACTCCATCAACAATAACAATTTATAAGATACCCATTACTGCTCTTTATTAGCCCTATTAGTGTGCTGGTTAACCATACACGCACCACTAATGACTTATAAGGTGTAATGTGCAATTTCATGGGTAGCATACAATTTCACATTTTTCTTAAAGTAACTAAGATTGGGATTTAAATAAAATTTAGTTACCTTTATTATCATTATACTTTTAATGAGAATCAATATATATATAGTCCTATCAAACCCGTTCAGTTAATGACCCTCCACTAATCAAGGAAGTGGTGGGTGAGAGTGGACACCCATACATCTACCATTATATAGGCAGTTACCTATCAATTCAACAATTATAGCAAATTCAATTGAAAACAAACCAAGCTCTGATACCACTGATGGGTTTTAGGTATTACAAACAACTTAGACTTTTAAGGGAGCATGCAACCTAAACATGATCTATATTTTCACAATTGAAACCTATAACTTTGAACATAAAAGAATCCTAATATCCCAGTAATAAATTAAAATTACTACAGAAGAAAAATATAATTTAATACCTTTTAGTTGTTATAGTAAACAACTAAAATTATCCCTTCAGATCTCTTGGAAACAAGCACCACAAACGTCGTGCCTCTTTTAGTTGTTATAGTAAACAACTAAAATTATCCCTTCAGATCTCTTGGAAGCAAGCACCACAAATGTCGTGCCTCTGATGGAATCACACCCAACGATTCAAAAATTTAACTAAGTATGGATGAACTATCAAAGAGTTCTTCCAAGAGGAGAAAGAAGGAGGCTAATACTCAAGCCAAGAGGTTGTGAATTAGAACGAATCCCTAAGGCCCTATTTTATAGCCTTGGATAACCTCCAGTTTTCTTATCCCACCAATGTGGGACTAATTTCCCAAAGGAAATTTTGTTCTCCTTTTAGTTATACTTATTTTTGAATCTCGAGGGCAACCCAAAAGGACTATGCTGCTATCAATTATAGTTATGACTTAGACACCTAATCCAACAATATCGACTTCAACAAAGTGGATCTTGCATTCGGATGTCATAGGGTTGTATTTGAGTAGTAAGTAAAATCAACTTCAAATCCTTCCAGAATAACACAAGTCTATATAGACACACACGCGAGGAATTTGACACCTATCCATTTCAAGGGAAAAACTGATAAATATATGAATAAAATAGAATAATTTCATGTTTTTATGAATAGGAAAAAAAATTGCACAGACATGGAGTTATAGAGAGTTGTTATAAGAAGGAACAAGGGTAGGTTGGAATTTAGTAACTAGAAGGAAATTTTTCCTATATAATAAAAGTTTAACATAGTCATGTGGTTAGTTGGAATACTTGAGGGAACAGGAGAAGAGTAGGGTGCCAACATAACACATACTTTCTGTGGGACATCACATTGTTGGTGATGTGTTGGGATTTATAAAACAAAGAAAGAGAGACAATAGAATTTTCATAAGCAAATTAACAAAGAAAGACATCTCAGTTGTTTTCACTCATCCATACTGAACTTGTTTTCATTCATTGTGCATGAATTGCCTCCAGTAGAACTGAGCTTGAGACCTATTGTGTTCTTACAAGGATACTCCAGTCTTAGCACAATAGGTGGACCCAAATGCCTTCACCACTAATGGATACGGCTCAGAGCCTCAGACTCTCAGAGGACAACAAAGGTGACTGATTGTGCTCAATATTTCTTTTTCCTTTTCTTTTTATGAAGCACAAATATATCTTTAAAATAAGAGAAAATTGCTTTTAAGTTCCTAAGGAGTTTGACTTGTGTCAAAAACTCCCTGGACGGAAAAAACCAAATCAAACATTCTTTGACCAAGTTCTTCATTTGCAGGTCCCTTTCTCATACATGGCTTGGCATAAATTCGTATTGCCCACATTACCCTTACTTTAATTGACCCGTGTGCCATCATTTGTCTTTTAACTGGCTCATGTGATGTACTATGAAATCTTTGATGACAGTTACTTTAATTGTTTGGTTCAATTCAAAATTCTTGAAGCAATTATTTTGTTATCCACTTCAATTGTTATTTGTCCACTTCAAAATTTTTTGTTAACTTGATCAAAATATTTATAAAAAAACACTAAATATTTAAAAATAAAAGTAAATGAAAACAAAAAATAATTAATGACTTGTTTTATAAATCATTTAATCTCTATTGTTTATAAAACAAAAATTATTAACATATGAATATTTATTTATTTTTTCACTTATTTATTTGTTTTATTTTTTTATTAATTTCCGACATCTACTACACACAATCGGGCGCGTCACAAATTAATTGTTGATTCGTCTTGTCTTGTTCCTTTCACGACGCTTCTTTATTATTGGAGTTCTTATTTGTAAAGTCTCCTCCATTATCTGTGTGAGACATAAGTTAATACCAAAATATAAACATTGAATAGTAATGAGAAAAAAATGGCATATATTGATAAGGTGGACGTATTTTCGAAAATGTGGACATTTACATGGAAAAGTCGATATATACTTTGAAATGTGGACACAAATTCCGAAATTTGAACATATATTCCTAAATGGGGACAAATATTCCAAAATGTAGATATATACCTAGAAATGTGGATACAATGTCAAAAAAGTGGACAGAATCATATTAAGTGGACAGAATATTGGAGAATGATATATTTGGCTTGTCCAATTGGGAATAGGATATAGCGTTGTAAGTATGACGATTGTGTGTAGATTGTGTCCATCTTTCTGCCATCTATTACAATCAGGCATGTCACAAATTGATTGTTGATTCGCCTTATCTTGTTCCTCCCCACGATGCTCCTTTATTACTGGAGATCTTATTTGTAAAGTCTCCTTCGTTATCTGTGCGAGATTTATAGTACCAAAATATAAACATTGGATAATAACGAGACAAAATGATATATATTTCGTAAGGTGGACATATTTTTTGAAAATATGAACATTTACTAGAAAACGTTGACATAAACTCTGAAATGTAGACAAATATTTTAAAATTTGGACATATATTCCTAAATGTGGACAAATATTCCAAAATATGGACATGAATCTAAAAATGTGGACACTGTATCAAAAAGTGGACAGAATCATAGTAAGGTAGATAGGATATTGGAGAATGATACATTTGGCTTGTCCAAATGAGGAATAGGATATAGCATTGCAAGTACGATGATTGTGTCCATCTTTCTGGCATCTACTGCACTCATGCACATCACAAATTGGTTATTGATTCGCATTGTCTTGCTCCTCCCGCGACACTTTTTCATTACTGGAAGTCTTATTTGTATAATCTCCTCCGTTACCTGTGCGAGACATAAGTTAGTACCAAAGTATAAACATTTGATGGTAATGAGACAAAAATGGTATATATTTCATAAGGTGGACATATTTCGACAATGTGGATATTTACTTCGAAACATCGACATATACTTGTGGACATATATTCTGAAATTTAGACATATATTCCAAAATGTGGACATATACCAGAAAATGTGAAGCAATGTCAAAAAAGTGGACAAAAACATGTTGAGTGGATAAAATATTGAGAGTGGATAAAATATTGGAGAATGATACTTTGGCTTATCCAAATCAGGAATAGGATATAACGTTGGAGCATAAGTTCGCTGAATGTCTGCACCTTCATGTGATTATCTAGGTAATTTCACTACGCTATACTACACGATATAAAATATGACTTTTTTTATGTTCGCCTTAATATTTTCTGTTCACCTACATCAATTTATGTCCAACTTTCTCATTTTATGTCCGCCTTACTCTCTTTCTGTTCACCTTCGTCAATTTTTATTAAGCTTTCTCTTTTTATGTCCACCTTACTCTATTTTTGTCCACCTTCGTTAATTTCTATCTAAATTTCTCTTTTATGTCCACCTTACTCTCTTTTGTTCATTTTTTTAATAGTGGACAGAAAGTTAAGAAAGTGGACAAATGATTTAATATGTTGATAAAAAACTCAAAAGTGGACAGTATGATTCACAAATTTTTATTCTCTCTTTTTATATCACAAACAAATTCATTACAAATAGAAATTTCATCACCCCCAAATTGATATTCTCAATTCAGCAAGCTTATCACAAATTAGTCCACCTTTTAGATTAAAAATTGATCACATATACCAGCGTGATTATCATCAAATTGAGTAAATTTTAAAAAAAAAACTCAGAAAAAATTATAATTCAAAATCTTATAATCATACTTTAATCCAAACTCCAAATAAATCTCAAAAAAAATTACTCCAAATAAATCCTCGATGAAGCCCTGCACCACTTCATCTTCTATGAGCCCTGCGCAAGGAGCTGGGGGAGACGAGCCTTGCAAGAGGAGCTCACTTAAGCCTCGATGAAGGAGACAAACTTCATGCTGAAGCTGCTGCGATCTTCACGGATCGAGGGTGGACAGAGGGTTCACAAATCTCGCCGGAACTCACGAAGCTGCAGTCGGGGATGGCTCGCAAGTGGAACGGAGGTGGCTCGGTGGCAAATCTCACCGAAGCTGTTGTGATCTTCAGGAGATCACCGGAGATGATATGATCTTCATAGATCGGGGGCAGATCGGGGGGCTCATGGATCTCACTGTGTCAGAGAGGCATGGGAAGCTCGCTAGGCTCGCTAGATCTTCACAGAGATCGCTCCCTTCTTCTTCCTCTTCTTCCCTTCCTACCTCTCTCTCCTCTTTCTCTTTCTTTATCAAAATTGTACATAGGAAATTGTCAACAGGGGACAAATTTGATAGAGGAGTATTTGGACTTTTAGCAGCCCACAATGACCCATATGCATGTTGACCCAAAGGCCCTTCACCTTAGTTTTAATGATGACTAACTTATGAAGGTTAGTTGACTAATGATCTTGTGTTTATTAAGTTTCAGTTACTGATCAAGATCTTAGTAGGTTATTAGCTTCAACAAAGGATTCAAAGTCAGTTTTGAAGCTAACATGTGTTTGATTCAAAAGCTCGCGCGTCAAGATCGTATCTAGTACTCAGATGGAGTCAAGCTCTTTGGATCGTGTTGGATCGAGTCATCTTAGAGATGAAGATCGATAAGAATACTTTGATTTGTTTAGTTTAGAGTTTAGATCTTGTGTAAGGATAGTTAGTCTGATATGCTCAAGTTCACACAAACACACAAGTTCCAAAGTTTTGATTTCGGTTTAACCAGCTTTGAATTTTCAAAGAATATATATTGTTTATATGAATAGATAGAATCAAAAGAAGTTTTATATGGTTTAATTTATGTTGGATTTCATCCATATACATCTATATTTCATATTGACTAAAAACTTATTTTGATGATTCTAGTTTATGGTTTCAAGTTTTGTATTTAATCAAAACTTAGTTTTGGATTTAACGTCAAAAACATAGATATATCTTTTATATGGTATTGGATTCTATCCATACACACTATGTTTCAATTGAGTTAAAATATCATGTTTTTGTATTTATACAAGTTTGAGAAAAATTAATTTTTCATTTCAAAGTTTAGTTTTTAGAAAAAATAGCTTGTGTTTAATGCTTAAATTTTATACCTCAAAAATAGTTCAAATTGTCTGTAATATATGTTGAATTTTGATCACACATATTTGTACTTTAAATATTTATAAGAACTTATTTTTATGGATTTTATGTGATTTTATGAGATTTTATAGGAATTTAACAACTTAGATTTTATGACTTATAACCCAGTCCTGAGCCTGTTGGCGGTCAACCGACTGGTCGACCGAACCAGAGCTCAGTCGACCAATCGACCGGACCAGAGCTAGGTGCACCAGTCTGTCGACCGATGTACACAAGGACGTGCACAAGGCCATGCCATGTGGCCGGTCGACTGACTGGCACTACCCAAGTCTCAGGTAGGCCCGGATGACCGGGTGGTCGACGAACAAGGCAATTTGCCTTAGGACTGGTCGACCGGCGGTCGACCGACAATGCCAAACGATCAAATTTTTGGCCATTAGCCGATCAACCGAGCGGTCGACTGGCAGGTCATTTCTGACCTGTTGTGGACCCCAATAGTTATATTTTTCAGGCCCTATAAATATGGGTTCTTTGAGGCCAGTTTTAACCAAGATTTCAAGAACAGTTTTTCCCATCTTCTTAAGTGTTTTCAGCAAGTTTTAAAAGAAGTTTTTTTATGCTACAAATCTCTTATCTTTTATTTATTTCAAAGTTTTCAGAAAATCAAAGATTGAGAATTTGGTTTTGTTCCTATTTCATATCTATCAAGAAAGTTTTCCCAAGTATTTTCTTTATGTTTTCTTTTTCAAAACACTTTGTTTTTCTCACACTTGAGCTATTCAATTCTAAACATATTTTAGAATATTTGTTTTGTGAGAAAAATAGTTTGTGATCTTTCAAGATCACTAAGAGTTGTTTGTGATCAGTGGATCACCAAGATTGTAATTTTTTCTTTGCGAAGCTCTGTGCCTTCACTTTTATGTAGAGGTGTTTGTATATTGAGAGAGGAGTTGTGTACTCCCAGTGTTGAGTTGTAATTCCTCGGTCGAGATATCTTTGTGGAAGGTCCTGTGTAGACATAGTGAAATCCTTCTGTGTGAAGACGGGGACGTAGAGCAGTGCTCGAATCTCGAAACATATCACGATGTTTGCGTTTGATCGTCTATCTCTCAACTATATCTTTCTAATACGTTGCATTGTTATTAATGGTCATATCATATACGGTTGGTATAGTTTGTGTGCCTATACATGGTTGGTATACGTTGCATTGTTATTAATGGTCATCTTCTCATGTTCAACCAAGAGAGGAATATAGAGGAGTAGTTCCAGAGCCCTTCACGGGGAATTCGGGTTCACTCTTGATTACATATAGTGTGTTCGCAAATTAGTTTTAATTCTGCATCATTTGTCCTAAATTAGCATTACACCTATTCACCCCCTTTAGGTGTACTTTCAATTAGTATCAGAGTTTACGCTCATGATATTCAGTTTAACCACCAAAGAGTGTGATCCTGGATAACTAATCTAGTTATTTGCTTTACACAGATTTAGTATACACTTATAGATTATCTTATTCCACCTATGTTTGATGATTCTAACATAGATTTGCGGAAATTTAAAATGAGTTCATACTTAAAAATATTAGGATTACATGTTTATCTTGCCATTACTAAAAGTTCATATATTACTTATGGCAAGTATAGTGAGGGTAATGCACAAGCATTAATGGCACTAAATCACACATAAAGCAAAAACATCTTTTTTATGTTTCTCATTGTGATTCGGTTTTTGTAGTGTAAAACATATTAACCTCTCTCGAACAACAAATGACAAACAATGTGGAGAGAAAAGTCATTGTGGATGAGTCTGAGCAAACGTGCTATAAGATTTAAGGGAATCACCTCTTGGGGTAATTTCGGACACTCATTTAGATGATAGTGCTAGTTTTTCATATGATGATAATATGGATGCACATGCATTAAATGGAGAATTTCATTATTTCGTGAAAACTTGCACTCTAAATATAAAGTTTTGAAAAGCATGAGTTTTGAACTAAAAGAAGAAAATAAAATTTTGTTTTTAAACTTGATTTAGTTTTGCAAGAGAGGGTTGAGATTTCAAATGAGAAGAATTCATTAAAAGTTCAACTTGATCTTATTTTAAATGAAAATAAAATTTTGAAAAATAAAAATAATTTTGATATTGTTTTGAAGGAAAATGAGGTTTTGACTTCAAAACTTGAATTTGTTTTAAAAGAGAATGATTCCTTGAAAAATAAAATTATTTTGATTAGTAAGGAATTGGAATGTAATTCAAAAGAAAAGAATTCTTTGAAAAACACTTTGGTTCAAAAAGAAAAGATTTCCATTGCTATTTTCAAAGTAAAAAAGAATTTTGTTTCCATTTCTTGCTCCACTTCTTCTTCAAAAATTGATGATGATATTTGCAAGTTGAAGAAAAGTGTTGATTGTTTGGGCTCCACTTTGAGCCAATGTGTCATAAATCACACAAGATTGGAATCTATATTTTGAAAGAAACATACTTCACATATGCATGCACACCCTTCACAGCATGCACATGCTTATCATGCTTACATACATGATTTTATGTATGCTCAATGTACACTTGTACACATTATAGTCGCAAGGGCCACCTTGCAAAATTTTGCTATGATAGAATACATGATTCAAATTTTGTAAATAAATTTATTTAGCTTAGGAATGCTGCTAACCCCTATGGACAAAAAAGATACGGGTACCAAGATTCACTTCTATTGAATTGATATAGGTGTGGGCTCTCACAAGACGTGAGAGTATTGTTGTCTTAATGGCGGATACGTTTGAGCTCAATGGACACAATTTGAGATGCATCGCTATTAATATTTGGTAGAAGAAGCATCATGATTTTAGAGATCTAGAAACTAGTTCATATAGTTTGGTAACTATCTCTAACTTCTTATTTTAGTTTACATGCTTTTATATCGGTGATTTTAGCATATTATGATTTTAATGTTCATTATATTAAATGCAATATTTATTAAACTTATGATATACATGTATAGTATTTGAGATACACTCATATTCATATGGATCATATTTTTGTGATTCTCACTATAGTTTAGTTATTGTGTATATCCTACTTTTAAAGCACTTGCATTTAGCCTAATGATCATTTTGTTTATATTTTTATGCTTCATGCTTTGATTACATGTTTGGATATAAGTTTTCATTAAAACTTGTATTTATACTTGTACAAGTACTGAGCTACACTTGATTATTGTGTTTGTACTTCATTGCTCATGTGTACTCATTATGTGTATTTGTATAACCTTATTTTGATGATTTATGCATATTTACTTATACATTTTTTATGTTTAGCTCTATGTATATGTTAATTTTGTACAAAATTATAGATATACGTATCTATCCTAGGGCCACTTACCTTCATGCAATATTCTTTGTGGACTCTTTTATGTTATACTTTTAGTTTCCACAAAACATGCATATACCTTAAAGTTTGTTTAGTTTTGATGAAAATTGAAGTTTTTATGATTTTTTTTTTTTGAATAAGGAATTTTGATTGAGCTTAATTGTCTTATCTCCATGATCATGTTAATTATATGACTCTTATACACTCTATATTTGGTGTTTACTCATGATTTTTTTCATGAGTCTATGTGTGCTTTAATGAATTTTTTAGTGTCGACACTCATGTACTTAGCATGTTTTCATGGATATACATTTGTTTTATTTCTTACTTGAAGGATTTCGAACTAATTTTGAAAATTATTTTAAATTAGTTTTTTATTCTTCAATTGGTAGAGTTTTCAAATTATGTTAAAATATTTTCAATTCATATTTTTGAAATCCCTACCATTAAAGGCGGTTGGATGGACGACTATGCATTGTATGCTCATATTAAAGATCTATTTAAACATGTGCATGAACAGGAGGCAGTTATGAGATATACATGATTTAATAAAAATTAATTTTAGTATACTCATATTTGGTTTTAATGTATATGTATGCATCATATTTCAATTGATATTATATTGCTTTGGTCATACATACATATAGATGTTTTTCATTGTGCTTATTTTACAATGTCCATACATTTTTAGCACAAATGATTTCATGCTAAGTTTGATTTAGCTCTTAATGATAATTGATGTTCTATACAAGCTTATGCATTATTTTGATTGGTATTTCATAAAGTAGGGAGAAATTTTCTTGTTTTATCTTTCAATGGTTTCAGATTTTCAATTAGTATCTTACTCCCACATTTTATGATGAAAAATATTTTATTTTAGCATATACTAACATTTTCAATATTGGTATTATTCTCAATATGATATCTTTATTGTAAAATAATTTTAGTGTTTACCTAAAAATGGTTTTTACTTTCAATTGGTATCATGTCTTTCTATTTGTATCAATTGGTAAAAAGATGGTTTCACTTTCATTTGGTTTCTTTAATTGATTAATTTTATTGGTGTCAAGATTTAGTTTTAAAATAAGTTTATAGGTATCGCATGTTCAAACCCAAATTCTTCTTTCCTTTAAAATATGTTTTGTTAGTTTTTGTTTTTTTGTCACCCCTTTGTTGATGAGTGACAAAATGGGGTGAAGGATTTATGATTATATATGCATGTTTGATTAATTGTTTATGCATATATATATGTTTTTATGGTATCTTAAGCTTACATTGCATATCTATTTGTTTTATTCATATGCATAAGTTAAAGAGGAGCTTCTATGAAGCCTCTCCTTAATGAATGCATATATAACCTCATAAGTTTATCATCATCATAAAGGGGAAGATTATTGGCACAAAAGTCCTTCACCTTAGTTTGATGATGACTAACTTATAAAGGTTAGTTTACTAATGATTTTGTGTTTATTAAGTTTCAGTTATGATCAAGATCTTAGTAGGCGATTAGCTTCAATAAAGGATTCAAATTCAGTTTTGGAGCTAATACGTGTTTGATTCAAGAGCGCGCGCGTCAAAATCACATCTAGTACTAGGATGGAGTCAAACTCTTTGGATCGTGTTTGGATCGATTCGTCTTGAAGATGAAGATAGACGAGAAGATTTCGATTAGTTCAATTTAGAGTTTAGATCTTGCTTAAAGATGATTATTCTTGATATGCTCAAGTTCACACAAACACACAAGTTCAAAAGGTTTCGTTTCAGTTTAACTAGTTTTGGATTTTCAAAAAATATATATCATTTACATGAATAGATAGAATCAAAAGAAGTTTTACATGATTTAATGTATATTTAATTACATCCATATTCATCTATGTTTCATATTGACTAAAAACTTATTTTGATGATTCTAGTTCATGATTTCAAGTTTTGTATTTAATCAAAACTTAGTTTTGAATTTAACGTCAAAAATATAGATATATCATTTATATGTGTATTAGATTTTATCCATACACACTATGTTCCAATTGATTTTCAATATCATGTTTTTGTATTTATATAAGTTTAAGAAAAATCGGTTTTTTATTTCAAAGATTAGTTTTTTGGAAAATACAGTTTTTATTTAAAGCTTAAATTTTATACCTCAAAAATAGTTCAAATTGTTTATAATAAGTGTTGAATTTTGATCACACATATTTGTACTTCAAATATTTATAAGAACTTACTTTTTTAAATTTTATGTGATTTTATAGGATTTTATAAGGATTTAATAACTTAGATTTCATGACCAATAATGCAGTCCTGAGCCTGCTGGCGGTCGATCGACCGGTCCGACCGAACCAGAGCTCGGTCGTCCGGTCGGTCGACCCGTCGGTACAAAAGGGCGTACACAAGGCCATGCCCGTATGGCCATTCGACCATGCGGTCCACCGACTGGCACTACCCAAGTCTCGGGTAGGCCCAATCGACCGACAAGGCAATTTGCCTTGGGGCCGGTCGACCGGGCGGTCGACTGACGGTGCCAAACGGTTAAATTTTTGACCGTTAGCCAGTCGATCGGCCGGTCGACCGACAGGTCGTTTTTGACCTGTTCTGCACCCCAACTGCTATATTTTCAGGCCTTATAAATATGGGTTCTTTGAGGCTAGTTTTAACCAAGATTTTCAAGAGCAATTTTTTCCATATTCTTAAGTGTTTTAAGTAAGTTTTAAAAGAAGTTTTTTTGTGCTACAAATCTCTTATCTTTTATTTATTTCAAAGTTTTTGAAAAATCAAAGAAAAACAAGATTTGGGGATTTTAGTTTTGTTCTTAATTTTCATATCTATCAAGAAAGTTTTCCCAAGTGTTTTTTTGTATTTTTTTTTCAAAACACTTTGTTTTTCTTACACTTGAACTATTCAATTCTAAACATATCATTAGCTTCTTTGTTTTGTGAGAAAAATAGTTTGTGATCTTTCAAGATTACTAAGAGTTGTTTGTGATCATTGAATTACCAAGATTATAATCTTTTCTTTGCTAGACTTTGTGCCTTCCCTCTTGTGTAGAGGCGTTTGTGTATTGAGAGAGGAGTTATGTACTCCCAGTGCTGAGTTATATTTCTCGGCGGAGGTCCCTTTGTGAAAGGTCCTATGTGGGCATAGTGAAAATCCTTCTGTGTGAAGGCGGGGACATAGAGCAATGCCTTAAACCTCAAAACATATCTCAGTATTTACGTTTGATCTTCTATCTCTCAACTATATCTATATAATATCTTGCATTATTACTAATTGCTCATATTATATACATGTTTGGTATTGTTTGTGTACCCACACTTGTATTCAACCAAGAGAGCTTTTAAAGCACCTCAACTCTTAGTCTAGAGAAATCTAGAGGAGTAGTTCCAGAGCCCTTTACAAGGAATTCTGGCTCACTCTGGGTTACACATTGTGTATTAGCAATTTAGTTTTAAATTTCATATCGTTTGTTCTAAATTAGCATTACACTTATTCATCCCTCTAGGTGTACTTTCAGTGCATACAACTAATATACACAGGGATCTAGAAACACAAATGCTGATATTGAGGGACTTTTTAACACACTTTTTTAGCCTAGGGAGTTTTGGCATAACTCAAACTCCCTAGGGACCTAAAAGCAATCCCCCCCCCCCCAAAAAAAAAATATAAACACATATTTCCCCACATTCAATGTAAGTACGACACTTTTGTTGGCATGTGTGGATCTACTCCATCTATTCACTAAAACTCTCGGAGTTCGAAAATCACAATCTTATTCAACTAAGTGATGGCCACATTAGAGTTCAATATTTTTTTTGAAGCAAAACGGTTGGGATAACCTCCCCGCGTTCCATTAACAAGAGTTTAACGAAACAAGTTAGTACATCATAGCAAAAGCAACAAAAGTGCACAGATACATGCAGCCACACAAAATACCTCTCCCCTCGTGAGTACAACAAAAGGCCAGACATAAGGCATCGGCAGATGAAGCGCTGATTGAATCTAAACCTGCACAGAAAATACAGAATTTGAGAACTTAAGAATAGAATGTACAAGTTCTCAATTCTACCGCTATAACGAGTGGCTATGCGGGTCGTGATTCACAAAGAGGGACTAGCGATAGAAGCATTTTGTAAGTTCTCTTTTAACTTACTTAAAATGGTTAAAGTTCTTCTCTTGTTCTTTAAAAAAAAAAAGAAAGATAAGTTATGTTAAATTGTAAAAGTGGTAGGATAGAGTAGATAGAAAAAATAAAAAATGAAATTATACAAACAAAGTGAAAAGTGAATAAAGTTGAGAGTTGATGTTGATCTAACTAAGGATTAAAAGAAAGAACCTAAAAGAAATACTTACCTTTTTTAGTTGATGACTTACCTTGAATCGTTGGCACGTTTACCTTACTTCAGAGGCGATCAACGCATAATTCATAAGATTGAGCTCAGCCCCCATTCGCATTACATCATCAAGACGAGAAAAGATGAAATGATATAGAATCTTGAGGAGGAAATCATCATCATGAAATATCGGTGGCAAGCATACAACATGGCTATACCGAGCTACTAGATTTGCTTAGATACTCATCAAAAATCAAAAGAGAAAGTGAAATAAAACACGAAAAAAGAAGAAAAGGTAACTTTCGATTTGATTAAATAACGATGAAAGAACAGATGATTACTTACACCAGTGTCACTCTCAGACAAGCACATTTCTCTTTCCTCTATCAAATTCTTCTCTCCTCTTAGTTACATAAAGAAAACAAAAATTACATAAAAGAAAATAAAAAACCTAAGTTACAAACTACAAAATAGCCTCACTTCTACTCTCTGCTTAAATGTTATTCATTTTGCTTTCAGGAAGTGCAGTATTTATAGGATAAAAGGAGTGACAAAGGGTGGTGAATAGATGAGCTCAAATTGCTGGCCTTACAACCAATATCTTTATCCTTGTTATCCCTTTGTATACTAATAAGTTCATCTCTGAACTTTTGAATTTGGGATTATCTTCATTGGTTTCTCAAGTAAGGATAATAAATCCAAATAAATTTGATTTAGTTAGAATAGATTTGATAATATTCTCTCTCTATTATCCCATGTTTTCTGGTAAGATTTGCCTCTGGACTTGGATTTTGGATTATCTTTTTTGATCTTCAAGTTAACCAAATGGATCTTTAAAAATTCAGTTTTAACTGATTTTATCTGGTGTTAGCTTCTCTAATTTGCTCCAGTCTTTAGATAGAATTATTTTTAAATCTCCGGATTTGAGTAGATCTTCATTGATTTGCTTGAGCTTTTAAAACTCCATATTTAATTGGATAAATTTGCCCATTTCTCCTCTTTCTTCATAAATTACCATGCATACCATTAGACATTAAAATGAATTAAATAGCAGAGTTTTACTACAAAATAAATGTGACACATATGACACATGTGATACTAAATATACAATGCACATTTATAATTATAACCCTGCACCTATCTTTTGCTCGTCCTCAAGAAAAATAAAATAAAATTAATCTAACACACTTTCGTAGGAATCACAGTTACACTTAGCATGTGCAACAAGCCGTTAAACCTCTAAGTTATTCCTAGAGGATGAGTTTTGTCTCGTGAGAGTTTTCAGTAAATTACACCCATAAAATACTTTAAAAAAAAAGAAATAAAGTGTTAGTATTTTGAAAACACATTTTAAAAAGATGAAAAAATATTTAAAGTATTATTGTAAGAGTTCAAGTAATCTATAAGTTATAGAAAAACTGAATTTTTTTATTCCTAAACTTAGTCTCCATTCAAAAACTTGTTATCAATCAAGGTGAGAATTCAAATTGTATTTTTTATCTAGCCTATTACTTTACCTTAAGTCATATGCACTTTCGTGACCGTGAAATTTTGACTAAGGTTTTTTAACTCTAACTCTTATGTCTTAATTATTTAAATTTTTTATAATTTTGGTGGTATTATTCCTTAATTCTATTAGGCTTTTTAATCTGCCCATCTAACGTGTTTTTAGTCGGTGACACCCAAACCGGACGGTCTTAGGGCACCGGGTGAGAAAATACCCCCAATGACTTAATGATACGAGAAAATAAGGCTAAAACTAAAGATTTATTTATTATATGGCCATTTTTAAGCGTGAATACTTATGTTTTATGAGGCACAAGTACCCAGCTTAATCAGAGGATTTTTTTTATATATGTTTTTTCTTTATTTTTATAAGGCTTATTAATCTTTGTTTTTGAACCCTAAGTGTGTAAGTGTATAAAGTATGCATATTTCATTAAGGTAAAAATTAAAATTAAATTACCTTTTCAAATAATCTTATTTTGACCAAGTATAAGAAATTCTAATTATGATTCTCCTATTCCTTAAAATTAACTTAATTTCTTACAAAAAATAGGTAAAAATATTGTTTCTCTTTTCAATAAGTTTTAAAAAGCAAAGAAAATGTTAAAAAAAATTTTAAATAAAAGAAAATCTATGTTATGTTAGAATCCTTCGCCACACCTGTCTCATGCATTGTCCTTAATGTATGAATGAATGCTTAAATGCATGAAAAATAAGAAAGGAAAGGATAATGTTACCTCAAGGTGGTGGTTCTGGTGGTGGTCAGATTGGGCCAAGCGTTGCTACCCAATCAAGATAATGTAATGATTCATAGAACTCACCTTTATTGACCTTTTTTCTATTTACATAATTACATTCCCTAATATGAATAGGATCATGTAAGATCCTATCATGAAACTTATTCTCTTTACATGACCAGTCTTGAAAAAATCATCATGGATCATCGTGGTTTATACCTATGTCCAACAAAAGAATGTGACTTGATGGAATGGTTGACTTGGGCTCAAGAATGATAGGATCGGGAACTAATACTAAATCAGAAAAATCAACTTTGGGTTCGAGAGTCAGTTTTAGTTCAAGAGTTGAGTCTAAATTTAAGAATTGAAATTCACATTCTTTTTCCATCAATAGAATTTGACTATTCAAAATTTGTGATTCAATTTCTAGATTTATGGTACGAGAATAAATATTGACTTGAAAAATTGTTCCAAATTAGTCAAAGATACTGGAGTCAACATAGATTAAAAGATGAGAATTGAATCACAAGGTTGAGGATCGGGGTCACATTCACATTCAACTTCAATCTCATTGAATAAAAACTTACCAATTTGTCCAAGATTTAGAATTGGTTAAGTTCAAGCTTGTATGATGAAATTGAATCTTGGTCAAAGTCTTCAAGATTCCATGATAATTTATTTTCATCAATATGGTTAGAAGTGTCAAAAATAGTTAAAGATTGAATAGTGAGAGTTTTCTTATTCCTACGCATGTTTTTCAATCGATCAAGTCTTACTTCTATCATATTTAAAGGATCACTTTAGAATTGAATCATGGATTCCTTACTCTTTTCTAAGTCAGTATATTCTGCTTGAAAAATAAAGTAAGGATCTTTGATTTGAAAACTTTGACAGAATTTTGAGTCTTTTAGAATTTAAATTCATCACTGTAGAAGGCTTTCATCCTATTTTCCCAGTCAATTGATTCTTCTAATGGTTTATATGAAGTTAGATCTTGATAAGGTGGTTGACTATATGACTCGAGGGAGTTGTATTCCCATTGACTATGTGAAGAGTGGTGGTGATTATTCCAATCTTGTTCATAGTATGGGGACTGGGGCATATGTTAATTCAGATAAGACCAATCTGGTATACTTAATTGGTTAAAGTTATGATGTGCCGGGTTGGTAATATTCGAGTTAAAAGAGATCGGAGTGAAATATGGATCACTATTTGCATATGAATAATTGTAATTATAATCCATATCATCAAGATATCAAAAACAAAAGCAAAAACAAGCAAATAAGCAAACAAATAAAAAGAAAAAATCTATCATAAGTTAGGATAGACCTTAGACCTAAACTACTCCTAACTAGTTAAACTGTCCACGGGGGATATTGTAGAAACTGACCATAAGTTAATTGGCCACGTAGGGGCAAGAGTGGTGAGAGGTATCCGCGCTTAAAAGTGACGGCCTAATTAAGCCAACCACCAACCTTCGAGGTTTCGCCTCTCAATCCCTAACCTTTAACACTGATTTGGCAAGAGTCAAATTCTAATTAACTTCCTCTTTAGGTCAGTCTCCTCTTGAGTCTGAGATGTCCCTAGGGCTAATGTCTATTCAATTTTAGTTAGGCTTGGATTAGTGAGTGAGGTGATTGTTTGTGGGCTAAAGGAGGATAATGACTTCCCCACCTTATCATGTTTATAGGACAAGCCCTTAAATCAATTTAGCGCAACGTGTATATGTATATGAAAGGCAACACTAAAGCAATGTAAACAATTTAAAAGTGTTCCTATACTACATGCTATGCACACGTACCTTTACTCCAGCACTCTTCAATAATAATGTGAAAGATAAATGAATTAGACATATGCCTAAATGCAAGTCTAAACTATTTTTAATATTTACAATCACTTTACTGTTGAATTAAATATAATGTGCAAAATAAATTAATAAGAAAATCTAACACATGCAGAAGCTATATTTGTAGTGTGAAAGTACTTGCAAAAAGATCAATTAGTAGTCCACCACAAATGCTGCGGAAACATGACTTTTGCCTCATTTGCGCCGCACAATTGTGAGCTCTAATGCTTTGCCTTCTTGGGCAGTGGACAGAGTAACAATATGTCAACTGCATTTCTTTGATTCTTGAATTCAGCCCTCGTACACAAAAACAAAGAAGAAAAGATTAAATTGTTTTAGTAAATCAAAAAAGGAAATGAAAACTTATCGTTCCTCCCTGGCAATAGCACCAAAACTTGTTTGAGTCTAGACCTGCATAGAAAATACAGAATTTCAGAGTTTAAGAATAGAATGTGCAAGCTCTCAATTCTACCACTATAACGAATGACTATACGAGTTGTAATCCACAAGGAGGGACTAGCGATGAAAGCATTTTGTAAATTATCGTTTAACTTACTTAAAATGGTTAAAATTCTTCTCTTGCTCTTTAAAAGAAAAGAAAATAAGTTATATTAAATTGTGAAAGTGGTAGGTTGGAGTAAATTAAAACAAATGAAATTATATAAAGAAAGTAAAAAAGTGAATAGAGTTGAGAGTTGATGATGACCTAAACTAAGGATTAAAAGAAAGAAAATCTAAAAGAAATAATTACCTTCTTTGGTTGATGACTTACCTTGGATCGTTGGCACGTTTACGTTGCTTCGGAGGCGAACAACGTATAATCCATAAGATCAAGTTCAGTCCTCATTCGCATTACATCATCAAGACGGATAAGAATGAAATAATACAGAATCTTGAGGAGGAGATCATCATCATGAAATATCGGTGGCAAACACACAACAAGGATATACCGATGCTACTAGATTCACTTAGATACTCATTAAAAACAAAAAAGGAAGTGAAAGAAAATAAGAATATAGAAGAAAAAGTAACTTTCAATTCAAATTAAATAATAATGAAATAAAAGATGATTACTTACACTGGTGTCACTCTCAGTACAGGCACCTTTCTCCTTCATCCATGAAATTCTTCTCTCCTCTTAGCTACATAAAAAATAAAAATTATATAAAAGAAAACAAAAAAAAATCTAAGTTACAAACTACAGAATAGCCTAACTTCTAGGCTATGCTTAGTCGTTCTCCCTTTTGCCTTCAGAAATTGTAATATTTATAGGATAAAAGGAGTGGCAAAGGGTAGTGTAGAGATGAGCTCAAATTGCTGGCCCAACAACCAATATCCTTATCCTTGTTATCTTTTTGTATATTGATAAGTTCATCTCTGATCTTCTGGATTTGGAATTATCTTCATTGCTTTCTTAAGTAAAAAAAATAAATCTAAATAAATCAGATTTAGTTGGAATAGATTTGATAATATCATCTCTCTGCTATTTCATATTTTCTGATAAGATTTACCTCTAGACTTCTGGATTTGAGATTATCTTTGTTGATCTTCAAGTTAACTAAATGGATTTCTAAAAATTCAGTTTTAACTGATTTTATCTGGTATTATCTTCTCTGATTTTCTTCTGTCTTTGGACAAAATTGCTTCTAAACCTTTGAATTTGAGTAGATCTTCATTGATATGCTTGATCTTTTAAACCTCCAAATTTAATTGAATAAACTTGTCCATTTCTCTTCTTTCTCCATATATTACCCTGCATACCATTAGACATTAAAATGAATAAAATAGCAGAGTTTTATTACAAAATAAATGTGACACATGTGACACTAAATATGCAATGCACGTGTACAATCAAGCGCAATGAAGGGTTTGGCTGGCTGCCCATGTGGCGGGACATTCCTCCCGGTCGGTCTCCCCCACATGGTCCCTGTCATCAAGTCCATTCAAGGCGTCCGCTATCGAAGCCCCATAATCAACCGAGAACTGGAAAAGCTCAGTAACTCTCATCCTGGATCCCGCTGGTGGAACAACTACCCAAAACATGCATCAGCCAATATATGATGGTACACAAGTGATGCAGTAGATGATAGAGAGCGAAATACTCTATTATTCTTTTCCCTCTAGGTAGTGTGGCTGCCATGACCAAAATTCTGAGATCCTTCTCCTGGGTCAGAAATAACCAATGGAAGTGAGCGTGTCAAGCAATGTTGGTCTACAAGTGATGTGCAGATGCGTTGAAAGATAATCCCAGATTGACACTAGGAAAGCGCAATTAAGTAGAATATGGTCAACAGACTCGGGGGCGTGGATGCAAAGAACATAACGTTTGGTCCTTGACATTTCCTCTTAATCACAAAGTGTCCATGGAAAGGATGGTGTTTCTAGAGGCCAACCAGATAAACGCCTTAACCTTAAGAGGTACCCTTGCTTTTCAAATTAGATTGTCTATCACACATCTGACCCCCTATGGAATTAAGCATTTTATACGTGGATTTAACTGAGAACACCTTGTTTCGGTCCCAAATATACACTAAGGAGTCAGCAGCTGCTCCGATAGGCTCAAGGTCCTACAGTATAAAGATGAGTTGCTGACATTGTCTAACCACCACGTAGGGGAGAGGGTAAGATAGAGGTGGTCTCCACCTTGTACCTATCCATATTGATGCTACAAAGACATCGAAGTTAGGCGCTTTCACCGCCAATGCAGGGAACTAAGATTGTGGGCAAGGGATCCCACACTATCCTTCCTTCCAAAAGCTGATGCCCCTCCAGTCCGCCAAGGAGAAGGAGATCCCAGTGAAGAAGAAATCATAGCTGATGGACGGTCCACAGTGCCCAAAGGATCATGCTGGTCTTTCACGCGAAAGAGCTAACCCGCGCCCTTCCAGAAATCTGAAAGGTTCGATGAATTCCTAGGCTTCCCACTCAAAATTCTTTCTCGGTTCCCATACTTTGTCGGGCACATGATCGCCAGTTGCAAGGTCGACTAAGACACCAATTACCACCACCATTTGGCTAAGAGAGCCCAATTTATTTCTCTCAAGTTAATGGCACCCAGTCCCTCATTGGATTTCTAATGGCACGCTTTCTCCTAGCACACCAAGTGATAATCCCCGCTACTCGAGTTTGGCCATCGCCAAAGAAATCTATGCCTAGTGTCAATTCTTTGTTCCACCCATCTCGGCATATCGTAGAAGGAGAGGAAATATTGAGGTGTGGTGGATAAGAATTCATTAAGAAGTGTGATCCCTTTCCCCCAAGGAGAGCTACTTTCCTTTCCTTCCATCTAACTTTTTCTCAACCTTTTCAATCAGAGACAACCAGTCTCGCCTTTTCAGGCGTTTTGGGTCTAATAGGGAGCCCGAGATAAGTCATGCGGAAAGATCCTCGTGGACAGTCATGTATGTTTTCCACAATGGTTGTCGTGCCATTATCAGGTCCAAGGAAGATGAAGAACTTTTATGGAAACTCATAGCCAAGCCCAACCAATTTTCAAAAAGCAAGAGGATGCATTTCAAAACAGCCTCTGGCACGATATCGCATTTCCCAAAAAGTAAGGTATCATCAGCATATTTGCAGGTTGATAATCGAGTTCATCCCCCTAGCCGCCCCCCTAATCCATCTAAAATATCCCTCTTTATTGACTTTTTTAATCATAACATTCAAGGCATCCGCAACTAGGATAAAGAGAAACGAGGATGGGGGGTCCCCTGTCTAAGTCCTCTTTTGCAGACAATGCCTTTACCTTCCTGCCGTTAAGTAGAACTGACACCTTTGTCTATGTCCAGAACCTAATCCAAGAGATCCACCGATCATCAAATCCTCTCGATTTTAAAGTCTCAAAAAGATTGTCCCATTCGACCCTATCATAAGCCTTCTCAAAATCTAGCTTGAGAAGGTAGTAGAGGGACTCGTAGAGTGACAATGGTGAATGACCTCTTGTGCCACGGTAACTTCATCTAGAACCGATTTCCATGCAATGAAACTTGATTGGGAATTGTCAATCAAGTTCCCCAATAGCAGTTTAAGACGATTTGCAAGGATTTTTGTTAGAATATTCAAAGTACAGTTGAGTCGACAGATCAGCCTGAAAATCTCTGACGTTCTCGGGTGAGTTCTTTTTAGTATAACCTTCTTGAATAGCTAAATAAAGAAAGAAAGAAGTAGGTTTTTTGGAGAATATTTCATTTTTGAAAATATTACATCAAGAACAAATTTTAACTATTTTCAAACTCATAAAATTTGATAGAGTAGAGATGACTCATTAAAGGGCAACGTTGGAATAAAAAAGAGATTTTTTTGCACTTTGCTTCCTCTTTTTTGTGGGCAAAAGCTTACTTTTAGTACCAACTCAAAGTTGGTGTAAAAGTTAGCTTGTAACTCTTTGGTCTTATTTGATTGCAAGAGTAAGAGAGTAATAGTAAGAAATTTTAGTTGAAGAAGTAAGTGAGGTGTAAGAGGATTTTTGGATGAGATGAGCGCCAACTCTAGATTGATGTGAGACCGTGAGAGGTTTGGAGGAGAAAGATGAACGAAAGTGCAAGATATTTTTTTAAAATACCAACTTTGTCCTTGACAAGCTCTATCATAATTAGGTCTAACTCTTATAGAATTTAGGCATTTGAAAAAGTTAGCAACAGTTAGAAGCCTTCTAAACTCTTGCTAACTATTTTACAAGGCCTTTTTCGAGTTGGGATTTAACCCCAACTCTTTAACTCTTCTAGCCAAACAAAACCTACAAAGTTTTGCCCCAAAAAAAGAGGAGGCAAATTGCAAAAAACAAATTCCCATTTTTATTTTAACTTTGTCCATCGATGAGACTATCTCTAACTCTTCCAAACTTTAAGTGTTTGAAAGAGTTAGCAATAGTTGAGCCGTTACTCTTTCCTGGCAAATAAGGACAGCCGCCCAGCCACAAAAAAACAAACAAAATAATCAAAATAATCAAAATTAATCGAATGGAGGTTTTCTTTCGTGACTCCTTCACAAACTTTGTCCATCCATTCGTCTGCCTTCCGCTGGAGAGAGGGGGGAAGGGGGAGAGGGGGGCAGCGCGAGAGAGAGCGCCACCAGCCACCGCCCTCCTTCCTCCCCCTCCTCCTTCTTCCAGCCCTCTCTCATCCCCCTCCTCCTTCTTCCTCCTTTCAGTAAAGCCAAGATCCTCTCTATACATTCTCCTTCCTTCACTCCGTCGCTCTGCTGGTCGGTTTTCACTGCCAACAGAGCAGTATACTAGTAATAATAATATACATGTATTAAATAGTTATACATGTCACATATCCGTTCAGAAAACTCAGTGCTTGTGCCTTCCGCGACCCCCTTCCCCAACTTCACTGCCTCATACTTAGGAGTGTTTGTTTCCTGTAATTGTCCCATAAGTGGTAAAATACAATCGCAGCAAAATTATTTACGGGGTTTATTTGGGGTCATAAATCGTAAAACGCACTTGCAACCTAAACAATTAATTTTGTGGTCAAGCAAATCTCAGTTACAGCTTACTTACAGTACAAACAATTAATTTTATGGTCATGTAAATCTGCATTGCAGACAGTTAATTGTAATTAGATTAATTTTTTTATTATTAGAATTTTTTTATTATTAGATTAGTAATATTTAATATAAAATTAATCATTTTTATTATTAAATTAAAATTTAATTTCAGAATATAATGTTTTAATTATTGAATTTAATAATATTTAATTTTTTAATAATTAATATTAAATTACTATTAATATTTTAGTAATCTAATATTTTTTATTAATATTTTAGTATTTTAGGATTTAATATTTTTAATATTTAATATTTTAACATTTAATATTTTAATATTTACTATTTTTATTATTTATTTTAAATTTTTAATATTTTAATATGGGGATTTCGTTTCAGTCACCTAAATCAAATCGTAATTAGGAAAAAATTTACTAGCATAATTTTATTCGCTCCAGCCACCTCTTTTTTAAAGTAAGGATGGTCGCCCATGTGTCGAGCATTGAAACGCTCATCAGCGGCGAAAGGCTAAAATGTCGTTAAGTAATCATTTCAAAAAAATTGAAACACTTCGAAATGTTCTATTATGAGGACTGCAACTATAATCACAGTCCTCAAAAAATGTCTTATTTTTTAGAACTGTGATTATGATTATAACCCTCACAAAATGTTCGTAGCCTTATTTCTGAGGACTACAATCAAGATCGCAGTGCTCACAAAATGTATTATTTATGAGGACTGTGATCTGACTATGATCACAGTCCTTAAAAAAATGTCATATTTCTGAGTCTTTATAGGATTGCGATCATAATTGCACTCCTCTTTTTTATGACTGCGACCATGATCGCAGTATTCACAAAGATATCCTATATTTGAGTTTTTATGAGCACTGCGACCTAGGGATCTGAAATGGGACGGGCCAGGCCAAGCCGAGAGGCCCGGCCCTGCCCTGCTCGGACCCGGGCTCACTAAGGGGGACTTGGGCACGACCCGGAGACCCGGCAGGATTGGGTCGCGCCGGGCCGGCCCGGGTCTGGTTTTATATAAAAAATTAAAAAAATGTATTAAAATTGTATAAAAATTCACACAATTTAGGACAAAATTGATACAAGTTGTAAAATGTAAATGTAAATTTTATATTAACCATCCAATAGATTGGATAAATTGATACAAATACAAATGAATAATATAGATATAAAGATAAATTTACAAATGTAGTATATAGATTGAAATTAAAGTTTAAATTGATACAAATACAAAAGATCTTCATTTCTTCACTCATCTTCTGGAGAGTCTTCAATGATCTCATGTACTTTTTTATTCTGTCTTTTCATCTCCGCATCAAGCTAATTCTTCTCGCAGATGCTCAACTCGATGGCTTCTGATGTCAGGCGGTTCCTCGTATTAGTCAGCAGGCGTCTAGCTGTACTAAAAATAGATTTTAAAACTATAATAGAGGCAGAAGGGATTAGTAAATCATGTGCCATGATAGAAGTAGAAGGTGGATTAGAAGGTGGATCAGAATAAGCAATAAAATTCGTGGAAGGTGTTTCTGGTTGTGTAAATAGAAATATTAGAGTGTCGGGTAAAGGCAAATGCAAATCATGTCATTCTTGACTAGTTGTCTAAAGCACGATTATATCTCAAAAAAGAAAGATTACTACAACTTGTTGAGAAAGAGTATGCACCTATTTTTTTAACTAAAATTGACAAGAACATAAATATTAGAATGTTAAAGAGCTTGAGAAACTTGAGAAATTTTGAGAGGTTGAGAGAGGTTGAGAACTTGAAGAACTTGAGAGAGCTTGAGGGAGCTTGAGAACTTGAAGGAGCTTGATCAGAACTTGAGAGAACTTGAAATCTTTAACACATGAAAATTTAAGAGATTTTTTAGAGAATTTTAGAAAATTTTTTGGTGATTAAATGAAGTGGTGAAGAGTGGGTATTTATAGAGGAGAAGAGGTAGGTAAAATTAATTTTTTTTTTTTAAAAAAAAATTCAGCCACTATACCTTTTGGGGTGGGGTTTGTAAAAAAAATCACAAAAAACCCCCCAACTGTTAATTGTTGGGGCCAATATAGCCGTTGGGGGTTTTTGTAAAAAAAATTACGAAACCCAACATTTTTGAATCTGCTACTATACCATTGGCTCTCCGTGCCAGGCGGGGTGTGGCCTGGCCCGAGTGCAGCCCAGTCGGGTTGTAGGCCAGGATCCCCAAACCTGAGCACGCCCCGGGTTAGAGGACGGGACCAGGCCGTGGCCCGAGCGGGACATGACGGGCCAACTCGGTCGGGCCCATTTGCACCGTTACTGCTACCTACGACTGAGATCATGGTGGTAGTCCTTAAAAAAAAAAAAAAAAAAAAAAAAAAAAAAAAAAAAAAAAAAAAAAACCTATTTTTAGCTTTTGTGAGGACTGCCATCATAGGTCATAATCGTTAATCCTCACAATATGTCTTATTCCTGATTCAGTCCTCACAGAAGAGTGCAATGATGAGTCACAATCCTCATATCAGTATCATGATCATCAACAGACCCCCGCCCACTAACATCGAATGACCCTAATGCTTTTCGAATCTAAACGCAAACAAAACTCAAAGGAGCATGAACAAATGAGATCTGCAAAAGATCGATCTAAAAAAATCTTAGGTCTCTGCCTGACCCTGGGAGGGGGCTCCCTGCCCCCTTTCAACCCTCAAAGCGACTTGATTGCGCAAGTCAACATGCAAATAACTCTGCGTCAGGGTCAAAATTGAGCGAAGAGCAACACCCGATGGGAAAAGGTAAAAGAAATATATATATATAAAAAAGTGGTGATCGGAAGGAATTAATTTATAATGACATGGATGAGATTGTAGCGAAAGAAATTATAAAACTGAGTTTTTTTAATTATGAAGCGAGGTGTATGTGGCTGTAGCAAAAAAAAAATTCATTTAATATTTATATTTTTTTATTATTTTACTATTTTTAATATTTAATATATTTAAATTCTAATAGTTATTTTTGTGATCAACTTTTTCACTTATGACTTACGATTTATCAATCAAACACTATAAAATACAATATATGCAACTTACGGTTATTTACAGCAGCCAAGCCAAGCGCTGACAACCGTTTATCCGTTTCTCATCCTCACTGCCTGCGCGCCACCACTGCCCCCCGGCCTCTTCTCTCCTCTTCCTCCTGCCATTTCCAGTAACTAAAAATGACGGGCTCCTTCGATTTCCCGCCCCACAAAGAGGAGGAAACGGTGGAAACCTTAACCCTAACCGACCCCCTCTCCGCCGCCGACCCCCTCTCCGCCACTGCCACCACCACCACCACCACCAACGGCGCAGCCTCCGATCCGCTCTTCAACCCCCCATCCTCCCCATCCTCCTTCATCGACCCCCCCCCCCTCTTACGCTGACGTCATCTTCACCCCCTTCAGCAGGAGCGGCAGCGATATCAATGACGTCAGCGGCGACGTCTCCGATCGCGATCCCGGATCCCCTCCCTCTTCGTTGACCCCAGATTACCTCAAAATTACGGTCTCTGACCCCCAGAAGGAGCAGGAGCACTCCACCAACTCCCTTGTCCCGGCTCCGGCACCTTCGTCTCCTACCTAATCACCACCAAAGCCCGAGGCGGCGATTTCGGCGGCCAGTTCGCGGTCCGCCGCCGGTTCAGGGACTTCGTCACGCTCGCGGACCGCCTCGCCGAGTCCTACCGCGGCCTCTTCATCCCGCTGCGACCCGACAAGTCCCTTGTCGAGAGCCAGGTAATGCAGAAGCAGGAGTTCGTCGAGCAGCGCCGATCCGCGCTGGAGAAGTACCTGGTGAAGCTTGCCGCTCATCCGGTGATCGGAAAGAGCGAGGAATTGAGAGTCTTTCTAAGGATGCCGGGGAAATTGCCGCTGGCGGCGAGCGCTGACGTGGCGGCGAGGATTCTGGATGGGGCAGTGAGGTTGCCGATGCAGCTGTTTGGGGATGGGAGTGGCGGGGTGGTGCAACCGCAGGATGCGGTGCAGCCAGCGAAGTGGGGGAGGGATCTGTTGAGGATTTTCAAGGAGTTGAAGCAGTCGGTAACGAATGATTGGGGTGCGGGTCGGCCACCGGCGGTGGAGGAGGATCGGGAGTTCTTGGAGAAGAAGGAGAAGGTGCAGGAGTTGGAGCAGCAGCTCAGTACTGCATCGCAACAGGTATGTTTTCTTTGTTCTTGTGTCTTCACTTGATTCCCTAATGTAGAGAATGCAGGGTGCAGACCCCAAGATAGGTTCCAGCTTATACTTGTTTGTATGAATAGCCACGTAGCTAACAAAACCAAATACGATGGCACTGATGATGTAGTGGGTTCACCAATCAAAAGAATAAGATTGGACGGTGTGAAGAGTAGCCGAGAATGACCTAGTGAAAGATGGAAGAACAACAATTCAGCGATATGTTGCTTTGCTTTGATTTGGAAAGAAGGCATATCATGAAGGGCCTTGCACTAGTTTCATTAAATCGTCCACAACTTGTTTATGGACTGAATCCAGGAAAGTTGATAATTTATATAGGTCGAACAAGTGGAAGCTGGCATAATGAACCTGTTAGAGGATACAATGGCTGAGGTCCTACTAGAATTCAGAGTTTCTATAAAGTTTATATAAAGTTTCTATAGTTGGTGATACGGGAAAGAGTACAAATATATTGATATCTGGTTTTCATTATAGAAGGGCCTAGAACATTATTTCATAAGTCTACAGGCCAGGGTTCAAACTGTTGATTTTGCCACTTATATTTGCTGGGAAGCTATGCGTCAGATGTCGGTTTCCGGTACAAGATGTTCATTTTAATGATATTGTCAGTTAGCAGGATGCTAACATCTTTTTGAATCATGCTGTCAGATAGGCATGCATTTGACAGTAATATCTAATGTTTTCATTGTATTTGTGGAGGGAAATTCGCGGGGAAATTTATCTACACTCAAATTGTAGGAGAATAAATCAATCGCAAACACCAGAGAATTACGTGAAAAATTTGAAGGGAAAAAAATCACGATGCAAAGAGAGAATTCACTAAATCAGAGAGATTACAATGAGTTCCCAATGCTTTTTTACAAGTTCAATTCTTTAGGGTTCGATTTGGTGCAAAGGAGAAAGAGATCAGCTTTTATAGCTGAGGGTTGATAAGCTGAGTCGTGATGTCCGAGATTTCTGCATCTGGATTAGCCCACGATTGCAACAGCATGTAATACCCCAACTATAAACATTTGAGTGGTGCGTGATCTTCGAAAATCATGTCGGTCGACAAGGACGATGGTTCAAATTCGCATCTATAGCCCCACATGCCAGACTGTTGTAATCATCCTATTAGCTAGGTGGTTGGTTAAGATGATGTGGATGAGATCGAATCTAAAACCTCCATCATCTGTGAGATTTGCCAGGTGTCGCAATCTCACAGAGGTCATAAATCTGACAACTACAGTATTGCTGAGAAGTTTCTTAATCCCACTTGTGAGTAGTCATGAATGATATGTAAATTGCTCAAAGGCTTGAATTAGATATATCAAGTAAGCCATCATTGTCCTATCAGAGTATACTGCATGATGAGGTCAATTAACTGGCAACCACAATTTATCTTTACATAACCAAGGCTCAGTTTGCTGTTTCCCTAAAGTGTATAACCACTACAGTAACTTGCCATATCTGGCAGTTGGCCTTTTGGGCTCACCCAAAACCCCTCTTGCGCTCATAACCATGTTTTCCCTGGCAAGAAATTTGCCACTGGCACAGAGTCTTGATGACAATGTTTGGTTCAGATTGAACTGGTTTGAATTTTGATCAAGCTTAATTTTGTTAATGTTCAAGTTATTTCAGTGCACGTGCAGTGGAGGAAAACTAGCATGAGAATGAGTGAATGAGCGAGAGAGAGACCTATTCTTGCAGGTTAGACTGACCTGTTGCATATTGCGGAGGCTTCATCAAGTTTTGATGTTAGTTGCTCGTCTCAGGGTACATTTAGGATTAGTTTCTATGGTGAATGGTCATTGTTGGGTTTAAGAAGTTTAAATCTTAGAGTAGAAAAGAGGAGATGATGTTTGCAGATTGAAGTGAAGGATTTAGAATTAGTAAGGTGAAAAAAGAAATATGAAGTAAAGTTTAACATGATTATGAGAAAAAATGAGGGAATAACTAAGTGATATCTAAGAGTGACCATTTAAATTCATTATAATGGTGGAGTTGATGTTTTTTTTGTAGAAATTCATAAAATCAAAGTGGGCTACTTGAACTGAAGTCTTTTGGAGTACTATGTGGGCATAAACTACCTAGAAAAGGAAAATCCTCAAGATGCCTACAAATACATTCTTGGAGTAATTAAGAATCATCAGAAACGGATTGTAGTTCAACTAGAATGTTCAGCGGTATGAGAAATACAATTACAAATTAATGCATTCATAAAAAGTTTGAGGATGCTTCTTTTGAGCATAATATGATTAAAAAAACTTTTGAGATGGTTTAGATGTATGCAATAGCACCAATTATTGCGTTGGTTGAAGAGTGAAAAGGAAAGAAGCATCCAGGACTGGGGGGATGCAATTAAAGGAGGAGCTGGGACCAAGGGCAAACAAAAAACAAGCTTAATTTGAGGCTTAAATTAGTTCATAAATTTAACAAAAAAGACAGATTTAATAAGTGTAACACCCATCATTAATTTTGCTAATTTGATAACTGCTCTAATGCACAATGAATTAATGATCTTTCTAGAAAGAGGATTCAAAAGCAAAGGTTGTTTCTAATAAAAATACAAATAAAAACAAATGTCATTATAAATTGAGAACTAAATGGCAACTATGAAAGTTTGTGCGGCAAACCATAAATGTTAATCTAACACATTCCTGCAATAAAGCCTTACAAGATGAATACACGGAATCCATTAAATTTTCTGAATGTTAAGAAATTATCTAATGCTACATAATTGAATTTCATGCTTGGCTTCTGTTGAAGTACATGACACTGTCGTATGTTGTAGTTTTTTCTTGAAGCGTCTACATTTATCTCAATGTCGAGAACTTAAATTAACTCGCATCTCTTAATCCATGGCATTATTGTGTCTTGCTGTTTTATTCTTGTAGAGTTTCTTTTTAAAGAAAAATTCTTCTGCTGTAGGCCGAAGCACTTGTTAAGGCGCAACAAGATATTGGAGAAACAATGGGAGAGCTAGGGTTGGCATTCTTTAAACTAGGAAAATTTGAAACTGAGGAGGGTATGTATGATTCTCAGAAAACAAGAGCTGCTAATTTCAAGCGTCTAGCTACTGCTGCTGTGAGAGCAAGTAGATCCTATCGAGATTCAAATGCTCAAACGGTCAAACATTTGGTGTGCAAACTAACATCTCAGAAAGTGCATCCTCTGTGGGCTCTCGATTATTTAACTTTTTTTTTTCCTGCTTTCATGCTTATAATTTCTGGCAGGATACTCTGCATGAATGCCTGGGGCTGATGTTAGCTGTACATGGTGCATTCTCAGATCGCTCCGGTGCTTTGTTGACTGTCCAGACACTCATGTCAGATTTGTCTTCCTTGCACTCAAGGGCAGAAAAGCTTGACGCTGCATCCTCAAAATTTTTTGGTGGTGATAAGTCAAGAGTCCAGAAGCTAGAGGAGTTACAAGAAACAATTAGAAAAACTGAAGATGCAAAAAGTTGTGCAATTAGGGAGTATGAGCGGATCAAGGTATTGTTGTTTTTTACATAAGGATTTTAAATTTGATTATGATACCAACGTGTGATGAAGGCTTCATAGCATGGATTAAAATCTCGGTTTCGGTATGGGCATCGACTGGTTTTTAGTATGAATATCGTCAATATTGGACCGCCATATTGGCAATATCGGCCCCAATATTGGCCAATATTGTAAGATTAATATCTAATCGAGTACCTTAAAACCCAATATGATGTAACATATCTGATATTTGAAACCATGCTTTATATAGCAAGCATGGAGTAATCAGTTAGAAATTTTGTAGGTCTCCATACTGGCTTGTATTTTTTATTCACAGTTACATTGGTTTACTAATTTATATTTGTAAAATGCAAATGTTGACCTGCAACTTAGCAACTTAGCATGCACTTATTAAGAATGCATAAGTGTTGCCTAAAGCTGCTTTATTCTTGATCATTGCAATTTCATAGCATGCACCTCTAGATATCCATCAATGGAGAAAGATTGATACAACTGGTCATATTGTCCTATCATTTTCCACGACATAATGTCTAAATTTAAGCTTTACTGTACTTTGTAATAATGGATGTGAATCAGTTCTCCTTGACAGCTTTTGTGCGTCACCCTTCACAGTTGTTATCCCAGTTAGTGATATGTAAATGTGTTTATCTGTCGAGCTTCCATGATTTGAGACTACAAATAGATATGACTTCTAAACAAATCACAAATTTGGTGATTCTATTATGTGTCTCATCCAAGGATGAAGGATTTTCTCCTTCCTTTCCTGTTTCTACCAAGACTTACTGTGGATGTAACAACATTCCACTTTTCTCCTTCCTTTCCAATTTCTACCAAGACTTAATGAGGATGTAACAAAAGTAAATATTGTACATTAGCAATAGGCCCTCTTCCACCTACCACTTAGAATTACTGGGGATATTACAAAGATAAACAAAGTAAGAACAGTCTAAAGTAGTACATAATATTAGAAATAAATGATGGCAATACATACTTAAAATATTTTTTAATGAGATTGCATATAATTGCATAATGATACTTGACACATTCTATTTTATCCATAACACAGGAGAATAACAGGAGTGAACTTGAGAGATTAGACAGAGAAAGGCATGATGATTTTCTGGGCATGCTTAAAGGATTTATAATCAATCAGGTACTACTAGATCATTTTTTTGGAGTTATATCCTTTGATAAAAGCTTTTTGCTCCCCAGGGAACTTGCTCACCTTTGTCTCCAAGCATGATAAGTACTTGATTGTTATTATACTTTAATAAATCTATCCCAAACTGTTAGGATCTTGTTCCCAATCCAGATCCTGATCACCCTAATCCACCAAGGAATTTAGATATCTTGAGGCAAATCGGAGTTTACAGTTTCTGCTTGTCCTCACCATGCAACTTATGATGCGTTCCAAACGGTCTATGTTAATCGGTATTTTGTTTGGGTTCTCACTAAATGGATCATGCATTCAAAATTGTCTATTATGTTAATATGTATTCATGAATATGAAAGAGAAGAAAGTGCTATTTCATATGAGGATAGAGGAGCTAGCCTATGTCTAAGTTTTCATTTTCTGTTTTAAGCAAGCATGCGACTTAGTTTCCTAAGGAAGAACATGAATCATGTAACTGCTCATAGCTGTACACAGAACTATGTGCTAGCATTTCATGCATCTGTGTCATTACGAAACTCACTTGAGGTTCAGCCAATCCAAGCAAGTCAGATGGGCAGACAATGGTCGCATATTTTGTACTCCAACCATCATCTAACTTCCTTTAACTTATTAAATGTAGTCTAATAAGAATTTTAAAATGTAGTAACTGAAAGGGGACCCCGGCTGCTTAAACTTCTCCGAGACTGCTTTAACTTCAATACGTTTTTCGCTGTTCTTTTATCTTCATTGCAAGGAGAGTTATATTGGGAATTTTGTGGTCAATAAAATTTTCGAAACTTTGGGTAAATTTTGCCAACTATCATCAAATTTATTCTTTATTTATTCTCTTTCTTCTGAAGTTTTTTTGTCGTGACAATATGGAAGGAGGTAGCAAGAGCACCACGAAAGTTAATGTTGATACTAGCAATATCTACCTGACCAACTAGTAGTGGAAAGATGTGCTCTTTATTAAAATTTTATTTTTTTATTTCTTTAATTTTTGGGTTCTTTGGTGTTTGTGTATGTTTTTCTTCTTTTGGTTGTTGGCTTTTACAAACATAGGTTGGGTGTGGTCTTAGAACCTACACACACAGGTTTTTAGGCAAAAATGGTTTAGATTGCCAGATGCTATGTTTTTAGTTCTGAAATGATTTTAATTTGAAAGTAAGAAACCTGTACACAATCGGTCGTCCAGAGGAATGCTTAATAAACAAGAAGTTTAAGCTATTATTGCCAGACAATGAATTAAGAACTTCACAAGAAGAAACCATTTTCTAGATTAATATATTAAATTGGATGGACTCAAGAATAACAGTGAACTGATCTCATTTGGGAGCAATTTGTATGAGATTTGACAAGAAAAAACGGTTCTCACACGAATATCTCTGGAAATAAGTAAAAGAAATGAAATCTGAGAAAAAGAAATTTAGAAAGTAAGCCCAATTCTTCCAGAAATTCCCAGATAACTTGAACTTATTTGAGCTAGCAGGAAATCTTTAAACCCACAAATGTATCTACTATTCATGTTATATTGTGAACTCCATCTGAGGTTCACTGTAGTACATTTGGGATACAGTTTGTCAGGTTCTTGGGTAGTGATGATAAAATCCAAGAAGGGAACAGTTTGAGTTGGATAAGAATAGTAATAGGCTCAATCTTGGTTTTGGAAAAGAAGATATGGTGGAAGATGGAAATTGCCAGGAAGGTAGCACAGTGTTGACTCTGGTAGGTTTGTATATTGTGGATACAATACTGGGCAGGTACGAGCATAGAAATGGTGCTTTGGAATTTGGGAAGACGTGAAGTTGAGACATAGAAATCGAGTTACTGGAGATGTACCTGGGCTTGGCAGTTGGTGGTTTTGGAGTTCTCGAAGATGAAATAAAAAAGTGAAAGAAATAAAACCGTTTGTATTATGAAGTGTGATGCTGATCATCTGGATTTTGAAACCATGAGGTATTAAGATGCATTTTGGACACTTTATAAATGAAGTTTTGTCGATCTTCTTTGTTATTGTGTTGTTTGGAAGTCATGTTGAATCGACTACAGCTTATCATTGAATCTCTTTTCAATCTCCCTTCTAGTCTTCTCAGCTTAGGGTTGTTGTACTTCTAATACCAGCCAACCCCCGTTTGATGTTAGGAGGACTCAACTTTTTGATATTATACTCGGTTGCAGTTATATAGAATTCTGCGGCACAAGTTAACTTCAATAACAATAAGACTTGTGAGAATGCAACTCCATTAAGAAAAGGTTATGCTCACATTTCTGCCAGCAGCTAGCTAGGCGTCCCATTACTTGGTATTTCTGAGAAATGCAAGCTTTACAACTTTTGTGATTCCTATCATAGAAGTCTTTTTCTTTCCTTTGTATAAATTCAGGCAAAGAACCCCCATCTGCGCATTGAGTATAAAAGACGAGGAATTACAAAGCAGATTAACATAGAAATCTAGAAACATTGTTACCTAGAGACTCTCTGAAAAATATCTTGCATGGAAGTGGAAATCTTCATGCATTGTGTCTGCAAACGGATGTGAATAAACTGTAGATATCCGCATCCGCATCCGCAAAAAATGCAGATTCGAATATGTAAAATCCGCATCCAGGCGGATACGAATACGAAATTCGGATATAGATTATGAAAAGGATGCGGATTCGGATACGAAAACAGCTACGATTTTTAAACGGATATATGTACAGACATCCGCATATGGATGAATATTTTTTTTGAATATGAATATCCATATATGGATGCGGATACGGATGCAAATATGGACATCCGCATAAGAATTATGATTTTATATCTTTTACTTTGAAGTTGAGAAATTCTTTGAGATCTATGGATGAATTGTTTTAAAGGATGATGATTAGGGAATATGCAAAACAATAAAATCCCCCCCCCCCCCTCAATTTAATGTTGACTTAGTTATTTAATTTAATTAAGTAAAAGTACTTGTTCTGTGTTCTCAATTTTATCGTACTACTTTGTTATTGCATTGTATTATATCTGTTTTTTACTAAGATAAATTGTAATATAGGTATATCCATTTAACCTATCATAACCATATACATTCACATATTTGATTCATATCTGTATCTGTATCCGATTCATATTTAATATCTGATTTTAGCGAATAGATATCAATTTTTCATACCCCAGAATATTTGTATCCGTATCCGAAAGTTAGAGGTGGATACGGATATGATAAATGCTATATCCAATGTGTTTGCACCCTTGCTGGTGACTAGTGGCATTGTGGGAAACTGAGATATTAGTATACTATTAAAAAACTCATTATTAGGACCTTGTGTGTTAAGTGTTTGGGTTTTCGATGTGAAATGCCACCTTTATTGTTTCTCCCCCCATATCTTTTTCTCAATTTTTGTGTCATTTGTGCAGTTTAAGTAATTATCAGTAAATCCTTCTGCACTCTATTTGGTAACAAACCATAACATATTTCTGGTGTTGTCTTGACAGGTCGGGTATGCAGAGAAGAACGCAAGCATATGGGCGCAGGTGGCTGAGGAGACAAGAAGATACGCAAAAGAGAGCAATTAAATTTAAGTTAGGCTCCGGCTGTACAATTGAGGTTTTTATCATTTTCCCCGCACATGAATGTACACTATTTGCAGGAGTCTTCCCCACTCCACTCCGAAGTAAACATATTTGAGAAGAGCTTCTTGTACGCGGTATGTAATCTCCCAACGGTTTCTGTACACATTCATTGCTGAGTTTTTAAATGAGATCTCGGTTCTGTTGTAATCCCGTCTATGTATGTTATTTTCTAGGTCTTGAAACTTTTTTCGGCGTTGTTATCATACCTGAGAGCAAAATGGCTATTTGTCGAAGACCACAGTTTGTAATGTTGCTTGAGCAACTATTTGCCCTACTTCAGTAGCCTATTTAATCAGGAGGGTGTTTGGCCCAACAAACAAAAGCCGAGCAAAGGCTGATGTCAATTGCAATCTCCTGCTGCACAGTCCAAAGGGGTTTGTTTCAAGCTGTTTCTTTATGATCAAAAGTAAACTGCGAGGGGTGGCAGAATTCCTTTTTAAGTTTTGCTTCTTCATCTTATTCACAATCCTTGTGATTGAAGTATCGCCTGCTTAGTTTTGGAGAAGCCAAGCCAGCTGTGACGGAGAGAAAGGAGATGATTTTGTAGTACTTATTGACTTGCTGGATGTTGATTTCACTAAGAAATAGATTGAAATAGGCCAGAATTTCATTCATTAGGGGCTGTTTGGATTCAAGGAATTGGGTGCAAGTGAGAAAATGGGAAGTGGCTTTTCTCATTTCCGTTGTTCATCCAAACACCGGAAAAGAAAAATGAAAAAAGTTCTTTACTTTTCTCTTTTTTCTTTTACACAATCATTTCCTCACTTTCAGAGTGCTACAGTTAATTTTGTGGTCATATAAATCTCATTTGTAATAAGTTATAGTACAAAACAGCTAATTTTTTGCTCATGTAAATCTTACTTGCATTCTAATTACAGTCTAATTTTTATTTTTTTTTTCATATTAATATTATTTTGCAGTCAATTTTGTGGTCAACTTTTCCACTTCCGCTTCCACATTACCATACCATCCAAACACCAGAAAAGACACAACATTTTTCAAACCACACTTCCCAACAACATCCAAACACCAGAAAACTTACTAACCAACTAATCAATTCCCAAGTTTCAAAGGGAACTATTATCACTTCCTCGCTTCTTCACTTCCTCACTTCCATCCTTAACCAAACAGGCGCACCGACCAAACTAACAATAGGGTTTTAGTTACATGAGGGTGGTGTTGGCTCACTGAATGAATTGGGATTGAGTGTGAGATAAAGCTTCATCAGATTAAGAGATGCAAGACAGTAAAAATTCTTTGTAAAGAATCAAATGATAGATAACGACCTCCTCTCATTAACAAATCAATCATAATAAAAAATGGAAATCTTATAAATCTGTATTCACTATATAAAATTGGCTACACTTTTGGACGCAACCATAGCCTGCATCATTTTATGATCAAATATACAAAATACACTGATGAATAAAGTCTAGACTATATCCTCACAAATAACCTAAATAATTATGTACACAAACGCAAAGAGATAAGATGAATCCCTACACTATCTATCAAAACTTCAAGAATGAAAGAGAATTGGGAAACACACTCTATGAAGCCTACTACTTTCTATTCATCAAACATCATCAGTTTTTGATGGACCTGCAGCAGCACTGGCTATCGCCGCACTCGCTTCCTCGCTCGTGCTCGCGGCGGCGGCGGCGGCGGCGGCCAGTTCCGGCTTGATCTCTTCCAGCTGCTGCAAGACCTGCTGGACCTCCGGCCTGGCAGCCGGCGAAGGATCAACACAGTGCAATGCCAGCTTCAAAGTGTTGAGCAACTCATCCCCAGTTGCCCCTGCAGCATCCCTCATCAGCTCCAGATCAAACACCTCGTTAGTCCACTCCTCCTTCACTATTGATGCCACCCACTGCGGCAAATCAACCCCGTTCATCGACTCGCCAGGAGATTTCCCCGTCAGGAGCTCGAGAATGACCACCCCGAGGCTGTACACGTCGGTCTTGGTGTTGGCCTTCTTGAGCTTGGAGAGCTCCGGGGCTCTGTAGCCGAGAGCACCAGCGGTCGCGATGACACTGGAGTGGGCTGCAGCGGTCATGAGGCGAGAGAGGCCGTAGTCGGAGATCTTGGCGTTGGTGCTTTCGTCAAGCAGGATGTTGGAGCTTGTGAGGTTGCCATGGATCATGTTCACTTGGTTGTGGAGGTAGTTCAGTCCCCTTGTTGTTCCAATGGCTATGTTCATCCTCGTTGCCCAGTTGATGGGAGCGTCTGGCCCTCGAGCTGCATCACAAAGAAAGAGGGGGAGAAATTAGACAGATGAAATCTTTCTATCAAAAAACTGAACTTATGAAGATGAAATTGTGCTTCATCTTATACAAACATTTCACTTTGGAACTCTCCACATTTAAGAATATGAACCTGATAATTACTTATTACGCATTTTGGTTCAACAATCAGAGGTTACTACGAAACACTAAATATGTAAGTATGTTCTTGAATAATTTCTATTTTAACCATTTCTGATTTAGATTGGAAAAATATACTGTTGCTCAAGGGAAGTATGAATATGTGATCAACTCAAGCATACAACATTACTCTCTGATTTGGAACTGCCAGAATTAAAACCATTTACCAAGGAAAATACAAGGTTGATTGTATATCATCTCCTATCAACATTGTAAGAATAATGTGAAAGATGTAATAAAAATTGTGGCCTAAATACGAGAAATGTTTGGTGGAATCTAAGAAACTTTGAGTGATTATACATTGTCCATTTCATTTAAGTATAGTATCCTACAAAACAGCCTAGTTTTGTGAAGTATATGTGTACATGTGTCCTATGCAAGTGAGAGTTGATTATATGTCTCCTAGTGCAAATCATAATTGCAGTCAATGTGAAGGACATATATGTCAGATGTTCAGTGAAATTTAATTGATATTAACTAGTAAATTACCCTGCCAATGAATGAAGAGGAGCATGAACTTGATCAAGGAAATGTCCGAAATCTAATTTTCTAAAGATTATGAGCTTGTGGACTACACATTTTCAATTTCATATCAAGTACGTCATTCTAAAACTCTGAACCTGAGAAGACAATATTATGAACCACACACAAAAACATCATTCAAAATCCAGTTGAATTGAACTGAGCTTACCATGAAGGAAAGCAGCAAGGCTCCCCTTGGGCATATAATCAAACACCAGCAGCTTCTCCCCTTTCGGCCCCAAGTAGTAAGCTCGAAGCGCCAACAGATTCTGGTGCCTGATTTTCCCAATCACATTCACCTCCGTCTCGAACTCCCTCTGCCCCTTCGCGATCTTCTCCCTCAACCTCTTCACCGCCACCTCGTTCCCCTCCTCCAGCGTCGCCTTGTACACAGTCCCAAACGTGCTCTTCCCCATGATCTCCGCGGTCGCACACAACAGGTCATCGGCCGTGAACACGAAAGGCCCATCGAAATGCACCAATTTCCCCCCCGCATCACCCCCTGACTCAACCTCAGGCCCGGCTCCAGCCCCTGGCTCTTCTCCTCTCCGCGCAGCAGCAGCAGCACCAGCAGCAGCCCCCCCTGCCTCCTTGCTCTTCTTGCTTGAAGTAGTCCTCCTCCTGATGAAACAACAGAGAAGAACACAGCAGAGGAGGAGCAAGATCGCGAGTGTGATCCCCACTGCAATTAGGATAATGTCCCTCGTGTTCAGCTTGTGCCGGCTCGGTCTCTGAGTGGGAGTTGAGGGAGGAGATGGAGGAGGAGACAGCGGGGAGGGGCAAGGGACTGAAGGGCTGTAGCCGCATAGCTGGATGTTCCCTTTGAATGAGCTATCGTTGAACTTTCGTGACAGAGAGATCGGCACAGGGCCTGAGAGATTGTTGTTCGAGACATTGAAGAAGGTCAAATTCGAGAGTTGAGACAAAGAGGAAGGAATCTCTCCGTCAAGATCGTTATCCGACAAGTCTAATTGCGATAAGCTAGTGATGTTTCCTAGTGTTGCAGGTATCTCTCCATTGAACTTGTTGTTCTTTATGGAAAGGACTGAGAGATTCTGCAACCCATCCATTGATTCAGGGATTTGGCCATTGATGAAATTGTTAGAAAGGTTCAATTTTTGGAGCTTCGAAAGCGACCCGATCTCATCGGGGACGCTCCCATTGAGCTGGTTGTTGCTGAGAGAGAGCACCTGCAGCAATGGCAGCCTACTGAAAGAGCTAGGGATGCTCCCAGAAACAGAGTTGTCGTCAAGACTCAACATTTGGAGCTGATACCTGACGTTATCGTCTCCCCAGGTATCAGGAATCGAACCGGAAAGACGATTGTGCTCGAGCGAGAGAAAAGTGAGAGACGGGGATCGAGTGACCCCAACTGGGATCGAGCCCGACAGATTGTTATAGCTCAGATTGAGCCTAAACAGCTTACTAGAATTTGACACAGGAGAAGGAATGGTACCAACAAGCGAATTGTGACTGAGATCAAGAGCCTGAAGAAGGAGACAGTTACCAATAGACGGAGGTATGGCCCCCGATAGCCGATTGTTGAAGAGGTAGAGGCCTCTGAGATTTGGGAGAAAGCCAATAGCCGAAGGGATTTGGCCGCCGATGAAGTTATCGTGGAGGTTGAGCTTCCTCAGCCCCGCCAGCTGGCCGATCTTCTCGGTGATCTTTCCGCCGAGCCCCCGCCAGGGGAGCTGGATGGCGATGACCTGCCCTTTCACGCATTTGATCCCGGCCCAGGCCCCCAAGCACGCGCCAATGCCCGTGCCGTTCCAGCTCCGGAGAACTCCACGGGGATCGTCGAGGGAGTGCTTGAAGGCCTGCAGGCCCTGGTAGTCGGCCTGGCTGATGATGATGCCATCCGATGGCTGCGCGTTTGAGGCTCTGAGGACGAGAATGAGAACGGAGAGCAGAGATTCGAAGAGAATGTGCTTCCAATTCTTACTCATTTCAGAAACGAGGAAGACCCAAATTGGATTCTATAGCTAAATCTAAATCTTTCTTAATGTAGAGAGAGAGAGAGAGTGGGAGTTTTTGGAAAGAATCAGAGGGAGAGGGAGATATAATCCGAACAGAAATGAGATAACAGAGCAAACGGCTAGTTTTGCTGGGCACGCAAGGGGGGAATGCGGTCAGAGGACCACGAGACCCCAAACGGCTATTTTTGAACGGGGCCCACCCGAGGTCAGCAAGACAATCCCCGGTTAAATTTGGTGGGGGCCCACTGAGGTCTCCGAGCCTTTTGTGGGCCGGGTACGAGGAGAAAGCACTAGGGCCCTGTATGGCTATTTCCAAGATTGGGAAAGGGGAGGCCGTTCAAAGATTCGAGCGGTCGGAATCTTTTGCTTGGTTCTGGGATCACGAACCCCGAAAAGGACTGATGATGATGGAATGATGGGCTTTCTGAAGAGTTATTTTGGGGGTTTGATTTAATTATAAAAAAAATTTGGGACCCCTTTTTCAGGTGATGATGGATTGATGATGATATGCATTTTTCTTTTTGGGTTTTGGGGTACCGCAAACAGTGTACTGGACCCAGTACCTGTTTGCTACATTATTTTATGTGGACAAAATATTTGATGCAACTTGCTAGTTTTGCATCAAAAATAAATGTTGATACATGCTACTTACCAGAAACTGGTAGCAAAAATAAGTGTTGGCATTTAAACCTTGAGAGCTACCTGGGCTCACGTATCACTAAATGCTTGCGAAAATGTGTCCCACACAAACGACAGCCCAGTCTTCAAAGAACATTGCATACTTGAGAAGCAATAAAGAAAGCAGCTTTCTCAAATTTTATTTTCTTTTCTTAAAACAAAACCGTAGCCAAGTCTCAGTGTTTTAAGCAAAAAAATACAAGTGTACATGCACATACACACGCATTTTGAATTCTCGTTTATTTAAAATGTAATGGATAGTTATCTACAGAGTCAAAATAGTCCCCATTTTTCATTACTTCATTGTTCCCATCAGAATTGAATGAGTAACTTCTGTTTTTAAAAAAATGGTACTGTTTTGAACTTGAAACTTCTCATATAAAGAGTTAAACTACGCAGACAAATGAATAGACAAACTCGTGTTTTCTTTTTTAAGTAGAAGAGACTGATCCACAGCCAGAAGATGGAAGGCTTGATCCACACACAAAGACCAATCCCTACTCCCAGCACCTTTTTCTTCCAAGAGCATGATTTTGCTTCCAGGCATCCTCATTTTGAGTGGCGTAGGTTGGTGATAGTGTAATCTGATGCCAATATGTTTGTTACGTCGAGTAGAAGAAATAATCCATTTCCATTGAGTGCCACTTTGAACTTGCAACCTCCAAATGTTTCATCCTTTTGTCACTATTATTAGCTCTGTACTAACACAAGAAAGTTACCTACCTACAGATCAAGGAAAGTGAAGCAGCTGTAGAGCAAATAATAAAGGCAAATTCGTTGAACTGATGATACAATTCAAACAAAACAAGCAAGCTCTTCGCTGGATAGAGTTTCACTTGTTAGATTTAAATTTATTCCATACAAGATCTACACATATATTGTAAGTCTCTTTATCAAGATCAAAGGGAAGGAGGGTTTTAAGCATATCTGATTCCATCACGAAAAGGATGCCGAAGGTTGCACGATCTCGAGGACGCCGGAGTTGAGGGATAGGATTCTTCTCTCCAGCCACCAAGTTCTCTTCTTTATCCTTAGAGGAGATGAGAGGCCTCTAAGAGAGAGATGGTTATTGTTGTTGGTGGAGAGGAAACCCTACTCATGGTATATATAGCATCAAGAAACCCTAGTTCAACTCATCATAGATCTAGGCCCTTGATTTATAACACGAGTTCCACACGTGTAGATGAGTCCCACATTCTAATTTAAATACACTCATGGTTAAGTGTAATTGAAAACGTGTCTAGACCCAAACCATTTAGGTTTGATCAATTCTTTATTGGGTCAAACGACATAGGTTAAGTGGGCGGGTGCAAATTTTCAATTGACTTGATTAGGCTCAAAATAAATTAGACTTTAAAACAAAAATAAGTCTAACAATCTCCCACTTGGGCCAAGCAAGTCATACTGAATAGATATTATGCATAACTTAATGACGTCTAAACTTTAACCGCCAACAAACCACGTTTCAGAACAATCTGGTCCATTAAGGACCTGTTTGGTTAAGGGTGGAAGTGAGGAAGTGAGGAATTGAGGAAGTGGTAATAATTTCCTTTGGAATTTGGGAATTGGTTAGTAAGTTTTCCGGTGTTTGGATGTTGTTGGGAAATGTGGTTTGGAAAAAGTTTTGTCTTTTCTGGTGTTTGGATGGTAATGTGAAAGTGAAAGTGGAAAAGTTGACCACAAAGTTGACCGTAAAATAATATTAAAATAAAAATTAATTAAGAAAATTAAAAAATGGACTGTAAGTCCTGGCACCGAACATGGCGATCGTTACCTTCTGTATAATCGAGGTAGGACCTTCCACATCACAAGTTTCAGAACCCCTAACGACATAGATTAAATGTGGACGTGTGGCATGAAAATGTCCTCTGATCAAATAAGGTACAATTTCAATTGGCTTCCACTTTATGACTCCAACGAGTCTAACCTTATGACTCCCACGAGTCTAACCTTATGACTCCAACGAGTCTAACTGCTAATTCAACAAACTCAAATGCGCAAAAAAATAAACTTTAGGAAAAAGAGTTATAAATTTATTTATCAGAATCAACAAATATCCATAAAGTGCACTTAGAAATAATGTTTGTTACATAAAATTCTCCACTCCCACAAAATCAGATATCATAAAGACTAGTCATCCCCATATGAGCAATATGTTCTAAGAAGACTTTAGGTGAAAGTCTTTTAATGAGTGGATCTGTAATGTTAAGAATAGTGTCATCACTATCAACAGACAAAATATGATTCCGAACTTTATCATTGACGACAAGAAACTTGATGTCGATATGCTTCGACTTTGCTGAACTCTTGTCACTATTGCAGTAGAACTTTATAACTCTTATTGTCACAGTGTAGCTGTAATGGCCTCTCGACTAAATCCACCATCTTCCTACAATAAGGAAAATGTAAAATGAAGTGAATTTCCTATTGCCAATACATCCAGCATAATCTGAATCTGTGTATCCAATCAGCTGCAACTGATCAGATTTCATGTAGTCTTCTATGGATATCGCATTACCTTCTTCGTAGTCTTCTAGAGATCAATCCCATGATTGATCAAGTATCTGCCAAGTTTCTCAACGGTACATGCTATGTCTGGACGGGTACAAACTTGAGCAGACATCAGACTTCCAACCGCCAATGCATATGGAATGTCTTTCATTTGCTCTTTCTGTAGATCGTTCTTGGGACATTATAGTAGATTTAACTTATCTCCCTTAGTTACAGACGCATCACCCAAAGAGCAATTCTTCATGCCATATCTATCTAGCACCCTATCGATATAGGCCTTTTGTGATAAACCTAATATTCCACGTGTCCAGTCACGTTGAATCTGGATGCCTATAACAAAAGAAGCGTCTCCAAGATCTTTCATCTCAAAATTCTTTGAGAGAAAACTCTTGATCTCAAGTAGAAGATCTATATCGTTACTTACTAATAGAATGTCATCCACATATAGCATAAGAAATATAAGTTTACTCTCTTTAAATTTATGGTAAATGCATTGATCATCTACAATCTCCTTAAAAACAAAATCGGATATTACATGATCAAATTTCAAATACCATTGACGGGATGCTTGATTTAGACCATAAATGAATTTCTTTATTTGCAAACCAAATATTATGAAACTTTCACTTTAAAACTTTCTGGTTGCACCATACAGATTTCCTTCTCAATGCTACCATTAAGAAAGGCAATCTTAACATCCATTTGGTATAACTCCAGGTCAAAGTGAGCCACCAGTGCCATAATAATCCTAAAAGAATGCTTCATAAAAATCAGGGAAAAAGTCTCCTTATAGTCAATGCCCTCTCTTTGAGTGAATCCCTTTGTGACAAGATGTGTCTTATACCTTTCGACATTACCTTTCGAATCCCACTTGGTTTGAATACTCATTTACAACCAATCAGTTTCTTTCCTTCAGGCAACTATACTAAATCCCAAACATCATTGTCCTTCATGGATTTTAACTCATTTTTTTTATGGCATTTGACCACTTAGTGGAGTGAATGTTGAGTTTGGCCTCATTCAAGGATGTGGAGCCATCCTCTAGCCTTATGTCAAACTCATGCTTTTGAAGATAAACTATATAGTCATTTGTAATGACTGATATCCTCTCCCTAGTTGATCTCTTAGGCACTTGTGGTTGAGAATTTTCAGGTTCTACCTCACCAGCATGATCTACTTCAGGATGAACTGTATATGTATCTTGTAAGGATGCAACTGTATTTTCATCTTGAAGTGGAACAACTACTTTATCATTTAGAACAATTTGTCATAAGTATAACAATATGTTCTTCCTTAAATATGAAATCCTTATGTAGTTGACTCTCACTGTTCTGAATATCCTCAAAAAATTTAGCAATCCATCTTTATATTCTTAATGGAGGAATAATAAAACTTAAAGCCTTCATACCTCTCAGAATACCTTACGAATAAACAGCTAACTGTCTTTGAGTCCAACTTCTTCTCATATGGTATATATAGCCGAGCTTCCGCTGGACAACCCCAAACATGTAGATGCCTAATACTGAGAGATTTCCCAGTCCATAACTTATATAGGGTTTTAGTTACTATTTTGTTAGGTACTCTATTAAGGAGGTGACAATCATCTTTAAAGCTTCAATATATAATGACTCTGGTAGAGTAATGTGAGCTATTATACTCCCAACCATATCTTTTAGTGTGTGATTTTATCTCTCATCAATACCATTTTGACGAGGTGTCCCTGATATAGTGTACTAAGCGACAATACCACTCTTTCAGAAATTGACAAATGATTCTGGACATTTACCTGATTCGTCATATTTGTCATAGTGCTCACCACCATGATCAGATTTAACGGCTTTAAACATGTCCAATGGTTGGGATTTCTCATGGAACAAGTATAGGTACCCATAACGAGAGTAATTGTCTGTAAAAGTGATGAAATATTCATGACCATTCCAAGAAGCTGTAGGGAATGGACCACAAATGTCTATATATACACCAAATAAGACACCTGAGCTTCATCTAGTACCAAACTGTAACGCCCCGATCCGGCGGGTACGGAGACGTTACTGCGACGTATGTACGCAGGTCAGAAATACCCTCACGTATATACGCTAAGCATCAGTACAGGCAAGAATCAGAGTACGGAAGCACGTGGTGCATTATACATTCCAACACATAAGTACAGTTACAAAGTTATCACCAGATGTGATAAATATTACAAGAATATTACATCACCAATATGGCGCAATTGCGAGAATACAAGAAGATGTACAAGTATGGACAGTACAAAAGATGGCTCAGAGTCATAGCAGAAGAACTCTAGAGCCGTACAAGGGGACCTGGAAGGATGGGGCTCTGGATGGTCTACTAGAGATCCACGCTACCGCTGCGCCACTCTGATCAACAACTGGGAGAATCCATACGCTCCAAGCTCCATGACCTGGACATGAGGATCCAGAGGAGTCAGAACTCCCCAGCGAGTGGTGATGCAAAAGCCAGATGGTGAGTATGGATAAGCACATGTGTATCGATAAATCTGGATCATAAACATGAAAATCGCGTCGTAAGCACAAGCATGCAGGAGCAAGTAGATATACAGCAATTGATATCAAGTAGGAAAGACTCATAGTATGATTAGATAAGAGCAGGGGACTAATGGAATAGAACACGGGTGATGAAGCATGAAGTAAGCAGGTATAGTATAATAATCTTAAAACCAGAAATCCGAAGTAAAATCCGATACAATCAAATATGGCAAAGCATACTACGGATCCATAGCTGGCATCTTTTATTATTATTATTATTACTCGTCTTACCCCGATGTCTAGATATGTGAACTAGCGTCCCAGCGCACATATATCCACATCTGAGTAAAGCAAGGTTGTTATTGGAAACCAACGGGGGTATCAACGAACAATGTTTACAGTGGGTCTCGTACATGCCCGGGACCACGGTCTAGTACGTTCCATTGCTGGTGCATGGAACCGGCCGCAAGGCCTACAGGAGGGTATTATAGAATGCCCTTATCAAGATGGTACCAAGAATGAGGGAGCCAGCACTCCCCTCGGTCACCTGGAGGCCACAGGTCAGACCGGAGTTTTAGTTGCACAACATACCTAGGGCCACTGTAAATACGAACACATATTGATAGCCGCAAGTTTCCCCCGACCCGATGCAAGTTGTTCCCTTTTATGATTTATTATATAGTTATCAATTTACGGGAATAGCGGGTGCAAGACATGATCAGGAGTTCAGGAGTACATGAGTACTATAGATTCAGGTCACTGTATATATAATACAGGATAACAAGTATAGTATTCCCATAAATGTGATAATCACAGGTCAAGTATTAATATATCAGGGGGCAGGTGATAAGTCATGTCATAATAAGAAGCAAGTGTTAAGTAACAATTCGGGTGTCAGGTGATGACACAACAGTTGTCAAGTGATACAGACAGGTGCCCAGTATTAGCAGGTAGATGATAGGTATCAAGTAATAACATGTCAAGTGTTAACATATCAAGCAAGTACTTGGTAAGTGATAGAGTAATAGCTGAGCACAATCAAGCAGAGCTGAGCAAGCTGGAGCGAAGCTAATGTACAACACTAAATGCTATCACACTCGGCGTGGTTACCGCTCGCAGCGTAGCTAGACACACGTGTTGCAGCAAGCGTATGAACGCCATACTACCGCTCACGGGGAAGCCATGCTTACGGGGTAACTATACTCGAACGGAGTAAGCGGTAAAGTGTTGACACTAGGTCCGCTTACCAGGCGTAGCATAGAGAAAGTCCAGAGGACTTTAAACCTCAAAGGTTGTACTCAGTGGTTAAGGTACCTGCAGAGAAGGTGTTAGTTCCAGATACAAATACATAAGACAATCAAGTCGATCCGACGAAGCGGAAAAGTCAAGAGGAAAGCGAGAACACACGCCTAAGAGTGAAATCCCCGATCTCCGGAATCTAGATAATCAACGCGTCAACGCGTTAAAGGGAAAGTGATAGAGAGAGGAGAAAATCAAGAGAGAGAAAGAGAATGAGAGAGAAAATGAGGGCTAGAGAGAAGTCCACGGAGAGAGAGAGTACAGGGAGAGAGATTGTACTGGGGACGCGGGTTTGAGAGGGAGACGCGGGGGTCGCAGACGCGGGAGTCGCGTCGCGTAGATGCCACAAACGCGAGGTTCGAGACCCGCGTTCAAGTTATAACACGAGAAGAACGCGGGCGCGGACGTGGGTTCCGCGTCGCGTTAACACGAGAAGAATACAGACGCGGGCATGAGCTCCGCGTCGTGTTGACACGAGAAGGACACAGACGCGGGCATGGACTCCGCGTTGCATCGATACAAGAACGCGAAGGCCGCGTTATACAAATATCAAGAACGCGAAGATTGCATTAAGGAATTGCCTACACGCGGGGTGAACTCTGCGTCTAGTAATCAACAGAGAGAAAGAGAGAGACAGGGAGAAGTGAGAGAGACGCAGGGAAAGAGTGAGAGGGGGACGCATGTTTTGGGAGGAAAATCATAGAAGAAAAGGAAAAGGGAAAGGAAAGGAAAAAAGAAAGGAAAGAAAGAAAGAAGGAAAAGAAAGAAAGAAGGAAAGGAAAGAAGAGAACGGAAGGGGGTGGTAGCCGGCCATGGCCGGTGGTCGCCGGCGGCGGCCGGAGGTGGCCGGAAGTGGCCGGAGATGGCCGGCCAAAAACCCCAAGCCCAAGCCAAAGAGGGTGCAAGTGTAGTTCATTTGAAAATTTTGGAGTTTTGAAAGCGATGTTTCGGAGAGCGACGAGTTGGCTAGGATGGAAGAGCTCGCCGAGGAGGAGAACTTGGTGTGATCGTTGGTGGATAAGGTGGTGTAGGTGGTGGTGGAAATGGTGGAGAAGTTAATGGAGGTAATGGGTTGTTTTAGTTGGAAATAGAGGAAGAAGATGGTGATGAAGATGGTGTTGTGGTTGTGGTTGTTGTTGTTGTTGGAATGGAGGAGGAAATGGAGGAGAAAGTGGTGGAGGAATTGGTGGTGGAAATGGAGGTGGAGAAAGTGGAGATGGCCGGCCAAAGGAAGGCAAGGGGCTGCGTTTCTTGCTGCTGTTGGTTGCCATGCTTGCTGGAAAGAGAAGGAAGGGAAAAAGAATGAATGAAAGAGAAGGAAAAAGGAGGTATATATATATAAGGGGGAATGATATATATATATATATAGGGCTTACTGTACCTCAGCCTGTAGGCTGAGAGAGTTTCTCAGCCTGCGGGACGTGGCTGAATATAGGCCACACATCGGTCGCAGAGTGTGGGCGCCAAAAAAAATCAAAAAATCCCGCCTAAACAATCGTGAATTAAAATGACAAAAATACCCCTTTTAATCAGGGTATTCTAGTGAATCTGATACCAGTCTGGACTTCACTCCTTTTGACTATCTCACTACATCAAATAATGTATTAACTGATCCTCCTATTCATGATGATAATGAAGTTTTCATGTGGGTTAGTGAAGAAGACATTATTCCTCTGCCACTTGACGGAGACATGCTTGATGAAAGCATGTCCTCTGATGCTGTAGGCTCGCTTCCTAGCAACGGGTCAGACGAAGAGCTTGATAGAGACGATCCATTCTGGGAGTTCATCGGTGAAACAAAAAAACCTCAAAAACAGCAAGATGATGAGGAAATAAGTGATAAAGAGGAAGAGCAGAAGAATGAAGACGATGAATCTGCTTATGATGGTGATAATGACGAGGATTAGGATTTCCTGATCTTCTGATATTCAATTATATTTTGTCTTCTTTTAAAAGCTTTTAATTCTATTTTTTTTGTAAGGTCTCTTTCTCACTATATTAACTTATAAGCTCTTTTAATTACATATCCAAACTGCGACTGCTGCTCTTAAACACTGCGACCATAGTCGCAATCCTACTACGGATGCAATTTATGGTCGCAGTTAATCATTTATCAGTTCCCAATGCGACTTTGGTCGCAATAATGTACTGTTTTGGAGTTCAAAGTAATTTAAAGTTATAGTGTATTAACTTTTAAACTGTTTTGGATAACTGAACAGTCACCTAGGAAGTATACAATTTTTGAGAAAAGATAGAAAATATATTTGAGAGATATTCACGTGGTCCGAGAGCTTAAACCTTTTGGAATTCAGGGATTAAATATATATAAAGGGTCATGAGCAAAGGATTAAAAACATACTAAGTTATTTTTTGCTCAAACTCGTTACTCTCACTGTTCCGAAAATACATTCAAAAAATGTCTTCACCATCACCACCGTCTTCACCGGAAAGAAGCCAATACATTCAAACAATGTCTTCACCATCACCATCGTCTTCACTGGAAAGAAGCCAATCATCAAATGATGATTTTATGTTTAGTTCTGAAACAATGTCTCGCTACGGGTCAGAATCTGAGCTTGATACAGACGACCCTTTCTGGGAGTTCATTGATGAACCAAAACACAAACATGAAGAGGAAGAAAGCGACGATGAGACTGCACCTGAAGAGGAGGAAGAGACAGAAGACGAAAGCATGACTCTTGACGACGAATCTGATTACGATGGTGATGACGACGATTAGAAGTTAAAAAAATTGTATTTTGTTTTTCTTTTTAAATATATATAAATCTGTTTTCTAAAGTTAATTGTGTGAATTACATTTTTTACTACTATGTATTGGTTGAAATACTGCGACCATGGACGCAAACTTAATAAATACACTGCGACCTTGGTCGCAGTTGCTGGACTTTAGTCTTAATCAACAACAACACTGCTGCCTTGGTCACAGTTTCTGACCGTAGTCTTAATAAAATAAACTACGACCTTGATCGCAGTTGTTGGTGTTTAGTCTTAATAAAATACACAGCGACCTTGGTCGCAGTTGCTGGTCTTTACTCTTACTCCAAAACAGTACATCACTGCGACCTTGGTCGCAGTTGGTGGTCTTTATAAATAATCAACAACAACACTGCGACCTTGGTCGCAGTTGATGGCCGCAGTCTTAAAAAATAATCTGCAATCTTGGTCGCAGTTGCTGGTCTTTAGTCTTAATCAACAACAACACTGCGACGAGGTGACACGTCACCGCAGCAGTTGCTTAGTCGCAGTTTTTGGTCGCAATGTCGCCCCTGGTCGCAGTTCTTTCTGTTTGCACTGATAGTCTTATGCGACCTTGGTCGCAGTGTCGTCTCTGGTCCAAGTTGTTTTGTTTGCAATGCATGACTGCGACCAAAGGTCGTAGTTTATTAAAAAACAAATATGCTTTTTATTTATGTCCACGCATTTATCTCCAGGCATGTGAAAATGATACAAAACGATCTCTTATACAATAAGATTGAGTGTTACAATATAGCAGTACAAAGAAAACTAAACATCAAAAAGAGCCATTGTTGACTAAGAGCAGTGGTGTTATTGAGGTCTTTTTATTTATGTCCAGGTATTTATCTCCAGGCATGTGAAAATGATACAAAAAATGATCTCTTATACAATAAGATTGAGTGTTACAATATAGCAGTACAAAGAAGATTAAACATCAAAAGAGCCCTTGTTGAATAAGAGCAGTGGTGTTATTGAGGTCCCCGTGTATTAAAAAACTGTGGACGTCGAGGACCATGACTTCTTCCCTTGTGGACGAACATTGATCAAGTTCACCGGCCAAAATATACTCCCAGAGGCCCAGCGAACCTGAAAAAGGACAATCAAGCTCTGGTCATCTTCGTGCATAGGGTCATCTTCATCCATGGAGGCAGGCCCCTGTTAGAGACTCTGAAGAAGGCGGAAATTCTCAGAGCAATTGCTCTCAAATGAAAACAGTCTAATTATGGGCTGTTAAAGGGAGAGTGTGAGCCCTATTTATAGCCAGCCCATAATAACCATAATTAATGGTTCATTAATCAGAACCGTCGGCCTTAATGGTCTCAATGAAGAGCCGACGCGTGGACAACAGCTTCGGGAAACAACGAATGGTGCGGGTTCGTCAACGTAGACTTGACGTTAAAAAGATCTCATAAAATCTTTATGACAGGTCGCGTCTCACGGAGTGACTCCAAGTCGCATCAGACAACAGACAACTTTTTATTTTTCATTTAGATTCAAAAAAATGACTTAATCCAAACAACACTTAATAAAACAACAACACGGCGACCTTGATCGCAGTTGCTGGCGGCAGTCTTAAACCAAAACAGCAGTGTCGACCTTGGTCGCTATGCATGTTAATCTAAAGGAAAACACTTACTTAACGTACTGCGACCAAAGTCGCAGTCCATGTAATGCAACCTTAGATTGCAGTTGCTGGCCATCTTTATCAATAACAACACTGCGACCTTGGTCGCATTTAACCATGTACACTGCGATCAAAGTCTTTGACTAAGGTCGCAGTTTAAATGTACAATGCGACCAAAGACTCTGACTACATTATATATAAAAAAAATAACTATAAAGTAGAATTTTATCGCAGGCTGAAAAGATTGATCTGAAAAGATTTTATATTTTCAAAAAAAAATTTATCCCAGGCTGAAAAGGAGAAACTAGATCTTACAAAAAAGAGGTAAAGAAATAAGACGAAAAGTAATTTATATCCTATAAAGAGCGGCAAAATAAAAGGGGGAAAAATAATAATAAACAATAAGGAAAAGTTATCATAAGGGGTATTTGGTAATTTAACTTCTCCCTAAAAGCGGGCCGCAAGTCAGTGAGGTGACAAATCGAGCCACGTCACCGCAGGCTGAGAGAGTACTCTCAGCCCGCGGGCTGATATACATTTTTCTCATATATATATATATATATATATATATATATATATATATATATATATATATATATATATATATATATATATATATATATATATAATATTGCCATTGGAAAGTCTCTCACCCAATGAGACTTGCGTCCCCACAGGAGAAAATCCGCGTCTAGGCGAAACAAAGCCAGACGCGGAAATAAAAGCTGCGTCCTGGAGGAAAAACGCGAGATTTGCTTTTAACAGAAAGGACAAAAAGCATGGTTCAGAATTGATCTTGCAGGTCAAGCATTAAATGCAGTATGGAGAGTATCTCTGCATTAAATGCGGAATCCAGGTTGGTGGAACTCGCGTCTAGTGAGGAGAGAGAAAAAATGGAAAAAGAGAAAAGTAAAATATCTGAATAAAATTCCGGTATCTGCGAAAACACCGAAAACTCCGGAAAAGTCCAAAAATGAAGTAGTTTGGAAAGCTTCCCAAAAATTCTCAAACATAATAAATATTATATAAAGATTTTTGGTGAAATCGGTTTTCAGAAATTCAATCTCATTTTCGAAATAAAAATCTTGAAGTCAACCGTCAATACCGGGCCGACCGGATTTTGATAAAATCTGAAAAATCTCAGAAAATGCCAGAAAGGAGAAAGTAAAATTCTAAGAAGAAATATGAAAGCGGAATCCAGAAATTTGATTCCAATTGTAAACTAAAATTCCTGGAATCAACCAGTGATACTGGCCGACACCAAATCCAGAGGAATTTTGATAAATTTAGAAAATTCTCAGAAAAAGTATTTAGATAGAAAATGTGATTTTAAGAAGTTACAGGAAAGCCGTTTTTAGAATTTCAACTCCGTTTGTAAATTAAAAATCCGAGAATCGAGCAGCGGTATTGGTCGACCCCGGTTTTGAAGATTTTCAATTTAATTCAGGAAAATTCCAGAAAATCATAGAAAATCTAAAATATTAGAAAACGATATTTGAAACTGAAATCGGTCAAATCAGAATACCAGAAAGTCCAAATCGAGCAACACTCTAGGATCGGTCCCCGGTTCAGACTAGGGCTGACTCCGAGTTCACGAATCTGAATCCACGGCAAAACGATCACATAAATAATTCATAATACAATGAATATAGGAAGTAAATCAAAAATACGATCAGAAAATATGAATACGCAACTAAGTACGTATTCGGGGAGCGGGGTGTTACACAAACTTTCTAATGTTTCTTTAATTAATTTTCGCTTAGTGCCTAAGCTATTCACATATAGAGATTCAGTATATAAAGCATGAAGTTTTAATTTATATAGCCATCAATTAGAATTCTAGTACCAATAACTTTAGATTTGAAAAATATACTAAGCATTTCATTATCAAGAGTGACAGTAAAACTAGATATGTCTAACAAATGAAATAGAAATATGATTCCGCCTAAAAGGACGGTACATATAAAGTCTCATCCAAATCTAAAACAAAAAACCAGAATCTAATTTAAGCTTACAAACTCCAATAGCTTTAATTGCAACTTTATTTCCATCACCAATGTATACGTATCGCTCAGCTGGGCTGGGCCTCCTTTGGGTTTGGAAGTTTCGCATTGAATCGCTTATGTGCGTTATCTATTCACAATTTATAAAGTGGCACTAAAACTAAATTAATCTCAAAACAAACTTAAATATGAGATATACCCACTAAATAGTCATTTCTGATACTTTATGCATTCCTACTTGAGGTGGCTTACTTTCTTACAGAAGAAGCATGCAATGACCTTAGGCTACTTTTTCTTCACTTTTACCACTTAGGATCAACCACTGTAATGGTGTTTATATTCCTCCTTTTAGTTTCACTTTTCCTTTTCTTATTAGAAGTTTACCCTGGATGCTAAGTGAGCACTGATTTTATCAGGCATAGAACCCCTAATAGTTATAGGAATAGTGTACTTTATGACTACTAGACACATCTTGTAAGATCTCTCCCACTTACCATAATTGACCTTTCTTTACTGAACTTTTATTACTGATAATAGAGATCCATCAATATTTAAAGTGTACTCTAGGTGCATGAATTCAAGAACGATCATTTACGTGATCTTACCACTTCTTAAAGTTTGTACCATTCAATTTAAATTACATAAGTGTACAATTTCTCATCAATTTAACATAAACATTGCATTTAATAAAATTCTACTGTAATAGCCATAAAAAAATGAATTTCAGAAAATGCAACCAGTTTAACCGATAGAGCTGCCGGTTAAACTTTCAGAACAAATTGTGTCTCTATATGCCAACACTGTACTGGCCCAATATAGATATCCTAAAATGTAGGTCCTATGTAGGAGAACAGCTTTCCTTTGGGCCGACTGTCACTTTATAAGATTGTTCCCAAAGTTTAAGTAATCTATATTGACCATATAATATATGTAATGACCTGGCCATAATGATAACCTTCCTTTGGGCCGATTGAACACGCATGGGCCACACAAATTTATGCATCTGGATTCTTGTTCCGCCATCGGACTAGTTGATGAGGGTAATGCAATATAGACTTATAGTGTGACAACCTTCCTTTGGGCCGATTACCACACACCAAGGTTCTCCCACTTGCATTATCCACATCAAGTATCCGAAGCCGTACATAATTCGGCCAAACAATAGTCTTCCTTTGGGCCGGCTATTATCCGCATGAACTACATACGCAATTAAATAAGTTCTTTTATAAATTTTTTAACTTCAACATGTATATATTTTTATCTGTGTGTTATCAACTGTAGTAAGCATTAATATTCATCATGCTAGACAATATAAGTAATAATATAAATATTAATGAAGCGGAAGCATGCAAGGGTACACATAACCATGATAAACAAACACTTCAATGCCTTCTTTATATCAACTAACTACTGTTTTGTCATGTATAGTTTCTGTAATACTATAGTGCTCGTCAAGAGCTTCGAAACAACTGTTTACATGCCCAAAACAGAGGTCGTATGAGCCCGTAACGGCTAATTGAAGTTTCTATTGACAAAACGAGTCTGCAGTACTTATCGGGTCTGAATCAGACCGACCCGCAATGGTTAAGTTATTGGTTTCCTTCTTATTGGGCCGGGTTTAAACAAACTAGATAAAAAACCTAATAAACTCTAATGTGAGACCAATTAAGAATAGATTAAATGAGTTTCCTTATTAGATTTAAATTTTTTATCTATATCAAAAAAAAATCCAATCATAATCAATCTCACAATCCCAAATTAAGGAAACCCTAACCCCAAAAAAAGGAAAAAAGAAAAAAAAAATCGTGTTGCAACTGTGCACCGCCAGCCCATGGTGGCCGACGGCACGACGCCCATGCAGGGCCAGCGCGTGCATGCAGGCGCCTGCTCTGTAATTTTTTTTTTAATTTCTTTATGATGCATGCGCTGGTGCTTCCAGCGCATGCATCTAATATCCCTATTTCTTTTTCTTTTTTTTTTAAATAAAATATCTTGTGCTGCATGCGTTGCTTGCATGCAACCGACCATGCAGCATGTATTTTTTTTATTTCTGTTTTAATTAAAAATATATATACATATATAACACACAGATTTATTCCAGAAAATATATATACATGAATTCAATTTAATTCAATTATTTGAGACACAAAAATAATCTTTATTGACTTAAAAAAAAGAGATACATACTTTTCATAAATCGAGATCAAAATATTTTTACTTTATATCCCGGTGATCCTATAAAGAGGAGGCTCTGATACCAATTGTTAGATCTAAATTTATTCCATACAAGATCTACACATATATTGTAAGCCTCTTTATCATGATCAAAGGGAAGGAGGGTTTTAGGCATACCTGATTCCATCACGAAGAGGATGCCGAAGGTTGCACGATCTCGAGGACGCCGGAGTTGAGGGAGAGGATTCTTCTCTCCAACCACCAAGTTCTCTTCTTTATCCTTAGAGGAGATGAGATGCCTCTAAGAGAGAGATGTTTATTGTTGTTGGTTGAGAGGTAACCCTACTCATGGTATATAAAGCATCAAGAAACCCTAGTTCAACTCATCATAGATCTAGACCCTTGATTTATAACACGAGCTCCACACGTGTAGATGAGTCCCACATTCTAATTTAAATACACTCATGACTAAGTGTAATTGAAAACGTGTCTAGACCCAAACCATTTAGGTTTGATCAATTCTTTATTGGGTCAAACAACATAGGTTAAGTTGGCGGGTGCAAATATCCAATTGACTTGATTAGGCCCAAAATAAATTAGACTTTAAAACAAAATAAGTCTAACATCACTCCCATCGAGTTACACAACCTTCAGCCACCAGAACGTTATATGCTTGATAATTGCTTGAACAGTATGTATCTCCTTCTACCAAAGGAAAAAGAATACGAAGCGAAGAAACACGGACAGAAACACGGACAACAATACCATCACAGCGATACAAACAACAAAGCTTCTTTTCCTCAAAAAAAAAAAAAAAAAAAAAAAAAAAAAAAAATATAACTTCCAAAATTTTTCATAATCAGCAAAAACACGTATAAGTCCAAGAAAGTTTCATATTACAAAAAATCAGGTATTTAACAGTCCGTTACAAAAAATCAACATCTTAACGACTCATATACAAAAATCAACATCTTAACGACTCATATACAAAAAATCAACATCTTAATGATTATGGTCACAGATCAATAGCACAAAAACACAAAATGGAGCTAAACCATAGAATATCTCATTCCGTTCATACAAACAAATGAGGATAGACAAACACATGACACAAACTACAAATCACACCCCTTCACGGCGACAAAACAAAACCTATTGCTACAATTACCAGATATGAAATGCTTTTCTACATAAAGACAAAGGATTGACAAGTGAGTTGTGAACAGTCATGTGGGTCAGATCAATCGAACTGTAAATAGAATAATGGATCATAAGACCATCTTGATTTGAGTTAAGATAAACGGTTTGATAGATTATCAGAAACCATGCATAGGGCGATCTATCAAATATTGCATGGAATCGAGCTTCCTCAAACATCATTTTGTCTGTTATGCAGTTGAATACCTCATTCTTCATCAACATAATAAAAGAAAGGATAAAGAGAGGGGAGAAGGGGTGGCAGAAACCTTAAGGAGTTGATGTTTAAGGGTCAAGAATTTTATGACTTTACCTAAACTTAATTTCCCCAATAAACAAGTGGCTGCAACTGTTATTGTGCAAATCCAAGTTTTAGACAATGCCTAGTAGAAGACTGAGTCACCAAATGAGAAGGAACAAAGCTCCGCTTGAGTTAGTGCCTTTATTTTTTTTATTTCTTTATTTATTTATTTATTTATTTTTGTTAGAAACAGAACGGAGGTCTCCCTCCAACCAACACACGCGCGCGTGGACACAGACACACACATCACTAATTACCCAAATTGAATCCCCTCAATTCGACAACTGTGGGGATCAAACATGGAACCTCCCTCCTTATACAACTTATAAGTCGACTAACCTGCACCAACATGGTTTGCTTCTTTTGCTTCAAGCCATCATCTTCTCCAACTCGATTGGATCTTCTTAAACCATCATCTCCTCTTTAAAAGCAAAGCAAATCCTAACAATCTCTCCCCAATAAACAAGTGGCTGCAGCTGTTATTGTGCAAATCCAAGTTTTAGACAATGCCTAGTAGAAGACAGAGTCACCAAATGAGAAGGAACAAAGCTCCGCTTGAGTTAGTGTCTTTATTTTTTATTTCTTTTTTTTATTTTTTTTATTTTTTTTTGAGAAACAGAACGGAGATCTCCCTCCAACCTACACGCGCGCGCGCAGACACACACATCACTAATTACCCAAATTGAATCCCCTCAATTCGCGATCAAACTTGGAACCTCCCCCTTGAGAGGGAGAGGTATTACAAACTGGCGAACCTGCTGGTTTTGAGTTAACATCTTTATACCCTAATCATGTTTCTACCTTTCCAGAACTTCTGAAATCTAAGATACCTAGCCTAAGCTCAGAGGAATGCCTAAACAAGTCCTTATTTCTAAAAGAAGCTTGTATAAACAAGCCACTAAAGGACTCTACGTTACTTGAACATGAAGTGCAGCTTTTTCACTTTATTTTGTTTGTGAAAGGTCTAACTTGATCAGGTCATAAGATCCAACTACAGATCTTAAGAACCAATAATTTCTGGATCCAATGTCTGATCCACATCGAATATCTATCATCCGGATCTTAAAGGACTTACTTAAGGTACTGATCTGGTGAATTGTAAGTTCTTACAACAGCAATCAAAGGTTATGTTAACAAGTGCCTCACTCAGGGCACAAGTTAAGCAGCAATAAATATGTGCAACTCCATTTTGTATCTATCCAATAGAACAAATGTACTCCAAAACAAATTCACACTTAGCCCTCTACTTTTAGTCTTCGTCTCCTCTCTACTTTTCTTTTCTTCCCCCTAGCAATAGATTCCTATTGTTAGTCTCCCAAAACCAACAAAAAAGTTCAACGTACCTCCAGATACAAACACTGCCCTCTCTCTAATTTTAGACTAGTAGCGGGACAAGCTGAACTTTTGTCTCACTGTCAGACTGAAATAACCTCCCATGAAGGTGATTACACAAAAGATTTACCTCATATAAAAGATCACTAATAATTAAGGTCACAATTAACTAAAGAAATTTAATGCAGAAAATATATGAAACGCAGATCAAGTCTACTCTATCCCTACATTTCCCAATACAGTTGTGTAACCAAAAAATAGATAGATATACTAATGTGAAACGGGTTGGATCGCAATCACCTTCAATCTAAAAAAATGGAAACAAGGGTTTAAAAGAAGTAGGGATTATGATAGAGTTTTGAACTTCACACCCCTTGCACCCAGTGTTTTAAATATCAGATATCAACGCATACTGGTCGGCAAAATTATGCACCAGATACCGGGTGATATATCGCGATTTGGCACTAAATTCTGGTTGATATATCAATAGTAAATACATATAAGACATTATTAAAAAGAAATAAGTTATTATCCAAGCATCATATAAAAACATCATTGAAATACCATAATGAACATAGAATAAAATAAAACAATCTCCCAAGTAAAAATAATAATTATTATCCTAATAAGTAACCATAAGGGCCGATATATCGGATATTTCATCTCGGATATCAGCCGATATATCGGCCACGTGGCCATATATCGGCCAATATCGATCCAAAATGATATCCGGTAAATTTTTGCATGTAGCGTATCGTTTTGAAAAAAAAACCGATATCTCGGCTGATACACCGGTATATCGGCCGATATTTAAAACAATGCTTGCACCACGGGCTTCACATCAAAAACTCGAGAGCTCAATCTCCTGAAAATTTTGTAATTTTTAATCATTCAATAATAATCAAAAGAGAAGTCTTTGGGACCTATTTATAAGCTTTACAGAAGTCCATTTCTAAAAATAACCGATGTGGTACTAAACTTTCACATAAAAAAAACACAACTAAATTCAACAAAATAAACTAAAAATCAAAATAACAAAAACCAAAAGAAGGCAGCACGTCGTTTTCTAGAATAAACTTGATCAAATAGTCATCTCAGCGGCGTGATGCCCTCATCATTTTCCCAAAGGTGGGAAAAACTTGACCATGTCAAGTGTGAATTGGGAAGTTATTGCCGACTGTGGTAATACTATAGTGGGTCGGGGATCAAACCGTCGAAGATCCTCCTCAGTAATCTAAGAATTTCCGATTCACGTCTTCCTTTTCACTTAACAGGATAACGTCGTTTTCCTCCATCTCTAGTAGAGATAATATGATCATCTAAAATAGAATTTACGCTTTCTTCTGCATGAGATAATTTTGGAGGAAGTGGCGGTAGTGGGGGCTCTCAGAAAGGTCATGGGTAGGCTCATCCATGAATGGATCAAAAGGTATCAAAAGTATCTCTATATGAAACCAAATCTTTAACATTAAAAATGCAACTAATGCCAAAATTTGGTGGAAAGTTCACCACATAAGCATTTGAATTGATCCTCTTGAGGATTTGAAAAGGTCATGTGCTTCGCGCGTATAATTTTTTCATGATTCCCGAAGAAAACTGTTCGGATCTCAGACGGACCATAATCACCGATATTAAATGTTCTTAATTTACAGTGTAAATCAGCAGAAGCTTAATAATCAGCATTGTTTTTCATTATCTTCTCTGATTTCCTCATATAATGCACATATATGAAATGTGAATGCAGATGCAGAGCTTATACCCTAGAATGATAATGAGCCAAGGGGACTAAATCAATTGGTAGCCTAGGTTTAAAACCAGTTACAATCTCAAATAGACTAGATATGTGATCCTACTGAAACTATTGTAAGCAAACTCGGCCATCGGCAAGATTAGATTCTAAGTTTTTAAATTTTTCCCAACGAGACACCTAAGAAGATTTCCTAAGTTCTATTGACCATGATGTCAGATAGAGATGTTAAGTTTGTTAGCTATCTTTGGCGAATACTAAGCAACACATGTAGTTTGATAAGATGATCAAAGATAAGAACGACTACACGGGATGCATCTAAGGTCTTGGAACACGAAATAAAGTGAGCCATCTTGGAGAATCTGTGAACCAATACTACGATAGAGTCATGTCTTTTATGTGTTTTTACTAATCCTATTATAAAATCTAAAGCTCACATCTTGCCAAGGGCAACTAGGTACTGGGAGGGGTGTGTAAGGACCGCCCAATCTGTTTTTGTTACTTGGGCAGCTAACAAGTGTGACACTGACTAACAATCTTAGCAACGTCTTTCTTCAAGCTCGGTCAGTAGAACTTATGCTCAACAGCCTCAATTGTCTTGTTCTTGCCGAAGTGTCCAGTCAGACCTCCCACATGCAACTCCAACAACAACAAGAACTAAGCCTTTTGTCCCGAGTATTTGGGGTAGGCTACATGAACTGATGAACCAAAAGAAGATTACGCCGGATCGGGCACATGGATCAGCTTTCTCCACTCATTCCTATCGAGCAATATGCTTTCATTAAGACCTTTAGCCTCTATATCTTATCGTATCACCTCCATCCATGTTTTCTTCGGTCTCCCCTGTGCTCTTTTAACTTGCCTAATTTGATATGCTCTACTCGCCGGACTGGCGCATTTGAAAGTGTACGTCGCACATGACCAAACCATCGTAGACGGATTTCTCTCATCTTCTCTTCTATTGGGGCTACAACTATCTTAGTATGAATATCCTCATTTCTCACCTTATCTCTCCTCGTGTTACCACACATCCAACAAAGCATGCGCATCTCTACTACACTCATCTTCTGGGCATGATATCTCTTTATAGCCCAACATTCTGTGCCATATAATAAAGTTGGCCTAATAGTAGTCCGATAAAACTTTCCCTTTGGCCATAACAGAATGTTACGGTCGCATAAAACCCCGTTGTGCTCCTCCATTTCAACTAGCCGGCTTGGATCCTATGGTTGACATCACTATTAATCTCCCCGTCTTTTTAGATAATAGAACCCAAGTACTTAAAATGACGGCTCATCGGTATTTCTTGTCCGTCTAATGTCACGGTACTATAATCTCAGATTCCCTATTTACTGAATTTGTACTCCATATACTCTGTTTTGTCCCTACTTAATTTAAAACCTCGAGATTCTAGAATTTGCCACCATAACTCCAATTTGGCATTTACCCAGCTCTCTCTCATCGACTAGGACAATATCATCAATAAATAGTATACACCACAATATCTCATCCTGAATAGCTCTAGTAAGCTCATCCATCACTATGGCAAATAAGAATAGACCCAATGCAGATCCTTGATGCAATCCAATTGATATAGAAAAATCACTAAAAAAGGAAATCTCTGAGGAAAGTCGGAGAATACATAACTTACAAAATCAAAATAAATATCTGTCATGTAACAGAAACTCATATATCTCCCGAGCAAGCCCGTCTCGTAACGTGATATATATTCTCCAAAGTCGAGACATGACTCATAATCCTCTCTCAATCTTTCAAACATTATCACTTCTGCACCCATAGCTACTAATTTCATCACTCGTCGACTAAGCGCATCAGCGACCTTGTTCTCAACTCTCGCTTTGTGCTTGAGGACAAATGGGTAATCTTGGAAGAACTATAGCCACTTGCTATGTCTTGCATTTAGCCTCTTTTGGAGTTGAAGTATTTCAGCGTCTCATGATCCGAATACAGCACAAACTCTTGCGATAGCAGATAATATCGCCAGTAGCACAAAACCTGCACAACCGCATAAAATTCCTTATCATATGTAGAGTTTCATTGTCGAGTGTCATTTAATTTCTCGCAAAAATAGGCAACGGGGTGATTTTTCTAATTCAGCACACCACCTATCGCAAGTCCTGTTGCGTCGTGTGTTACTTCAAACACCTTTGAAAAATCTGATAGACGCATAATAGGAGCTTCAGTCATCAACTATTTTACTTCCTTAAAAGCCTTGGTAGCGGCAGGAGTCTACTAAAATCCTTCATTCTTCAAGCAGTCGAGGTGTCATGATAGCACTAAAGTTTTTAATAAACCGACAGTAGAAAGTGGCTAACCCGTGAAAACTCCTGACTTCTCTAATCATTCGAAGTTGTGACCACTCTGTAATTGTCTATTTGTCTTTACCCTTTTAGGGTATGCAAAAACTCTCTCGGATTAAACCACAAATCCAAGGAAGATAACCCTGTCTATACAGAAAACAAACTTCTTCTTCGGGTTTGCATAAAACTTTTCGGCCTGGAGTGTGCGAAAGACTTGTCTCAGACGGTTTATATGTTGCTCTTAAGTTCAGCTGTAAATCAGTATATCATCAAAGTATACCACCACAAATTTACCAATAAATGGTCGAAACAGTTGAGTCATAACTCTCATAAAGGTGCTAAGAGCATTGGACAGTCCAAATGACATAACCATCCATTCATATAGCACATTTTTAGTCTTAAATGCAGTTTTTCACTCATCACATGGCTGAATTCTAATTTGATGGTACACTCTTAAGATCAATCTTGGAAAATATTATGCATCCGACATTAAATCCAGCATATCGTCAAGACGGGGAATGGGAAAACAAACTTGACAGTGATTTTGATGATTGCACGGCTATCCACACACATGTGCCATGTATCATCCTTCTTTGGTGCCAAAAGTGCGAGAATCACACATGAGCTCAAACTCTCTCTAATGCACCCCTTGTCAAGTAACTATCTACCTGTCTTTGTAATTCTGCGTGCTCGGCAAGGTTCATCATGTAATGGGACAGCTTTGACAATGTTATTCCTAAGATCAGGTCAATGGCATGTTGAATGTCTCTCATTGGAGACTGGCAGATCTTTGGGGAGGACATTGGAAAACTCTTCAAGTATTGGCCTAATGTGTTCTGGGATCTGTGACTCGGTCTCCGACTCAGTTTCTCCACCCACAAAAGCGTAACAAGTCAACCCTTCGTTCAAGCTCTATTCCAACAGTTTGGGGCTAATCAAGTTCATCACCATTTTTCTTTTGCCCTTATCAATCTTCTTTTAAGGAGTTGGTGGTTTAAATTGATTCGACATTTAACTTCACTCTCTTGCCATTATGGATGACTGAGCAGTGGTTGGTTCGTCCATATATGGTCACATCTAAGTCAAATAACCATGGTCGTCTCAAAATGATATGATCAACATCCATATAGAGTGGCATATCTCACGTTATCTGTTGCAGTGTGTAATTCTTAAGGAATAAGTCCACACACCAAAATAAGAAAGTGGATGTAGCCAAATTAAAAAAAAGCCAATCGCAAACACAATGAAAATACGTGAAAAATCCGAAAGGGAAAATCACGGAGATAGAGAGAAAAGTTTCACTATGTCAATGGCGATTACAATAGAGTTCTCTGAATTCAGTGAATGTCTTCCCCTCTCTCATTGGGAGAAATCTCTTATTTATACAAGTCATGTCAAATAGATAAGATTAAAGAGTCCTGCTCAGTTTGAATACTTAAATTCCTTATCGTGATAACGGTTAAGCCGAACACCCCGATTTGAATCGGTATAGGAGAGAGTCCATCTCTATCTAGGAGTTCGCGCTTGGTTGTAGATAAGGATGAACTGCTCTCGAGAGGTAACTACCTCGTTTGAATTAAGATTGGGCTTAAGCATAGAGATCTATGTAATCGGATCTGATTCTTCCATTAATCACCCGACCCGTTCGAAATTCGAACTGGGCGAAGATACTGGGTTAAATGTTCTAGAAGTAGCTACGCGTCGCACATCCATCAGAAACTGGATAGACATGTGTCACGATCTCAGGCGGGTCAAAAAGTGACCACCACATCTACATACGTGGCAAGCTGAATGAGAATATGACATCTCTCTTGAACATTTATGGATGTAGCGTCGATCCACGTGACCTAGTAGGGATTTGAATGTTTCACTGGTTTCATCCCTAATGTGGTGATTAGTTTCGACGCAATGGCGTTGATGCAACAACCACCATCCAATATCACTTTACAGCTCTTGTTCCCAATTTTGTGCAGGTTTGGAATATGACAGTTCTTCTCCAGTCATTGACTTGCTCGAATTGCGCTGAAGTGCACCAACTACTCCTCAATGGGCTCTATCATAGCTAGGAATTAGGTTAGTCACTGCTAAAGTTCTAATGCAGCCATTGAACTCAGTCTTCAGCATAGGCATCTGAGTCATCGTCCTGTTGGTGCACATCCACTTCTAGACCATCTTCTTCATCTTTTAGGGGAACTTCGACTAAGAGGGTCTTAGTTTGACTCGGGCATTGGTTTGCAAAGTGTTCATACCCCTGACATCTATAACGCTGGGTACGCAGGTTGGCCTTCGCTGGTTCACTAGCTGTTTTCTTCTCATAGGTTGTCAGTTTTTTCTAAAAGGACCTGCTAGTTTGACACTTGAAGAACTGGAGGCAGATTTGCTCTGGGCAGAAAAGGATCGGCTATAGCTAGGTTTGTTAGCGGTTGTTGTCTTAAAGCTATCCCTAAAATCAGTTTAGTGAAAGTAGGATATTTTAAACTCATCTAAATCGGTGACCAGTAGATATGCATGTTCTAAAGTCGTGATGCCTCGAGCTATGAGCTCTCGGCGGTAGTCGTCCCTAAGACCTGACCTAAACCTAGATAGGGTTTGTTCGGGAGACTCAAACTAGATGGCACCACACTGATTCAAGTATTCATCAAACTTTATTTATGTTTTGATTTTATTAAGAGTTGAAAATTGTATTTTTTTTTTCTTGTAGTAGTTTAGTCCCACATCGGGTATATGTGGAAAATGAGATGTGTAAAGTCTATAAATAGACTCTTGTACTGTTTGAAAATTTTAAAGAAGAATATTTGGAAGAAAAAAAAAGAGGCTTACTGTGATAAATTTGTTTATCTCAATTGTTTAGGATTAATTCCTAATTACTCTTTTAAAACTCTAACCCTATTCTCTCTTCTCTCTCTCCTCTCTCTATCTTTACTGAGCCGCTGCCCATTCATCTCTCTCTCTCTCTCTCTCTCTCTCTCTCTCTCTCTCTCTCTCCTCTCGCCTGCACTGCTCTCTTTTCTTCCTTCTCTCTCCTATCAACACCGCCACCAACACACAATTGCGCTGCCTCCACCATCATCTTTCCTGAGACCATCAGAGCCCGCCGCAACTTACAGCATGTGGATAAAAGAAGCAAAAAATAGAGGTATCAGGTCTCACAATGTAAACAAACAATCACATTATAGAACCAACAACTTACAGCATGTGGATAAAAGAAGTAAGAAACTTAAATCTAGAGCAACTGTTTTATACTTCAAACTATAAAGCAAACTCATAAGAAACTGAAACAACAAAAGATCACCTAGCCATTCTAAAAACAATACAAGCACTTGGTGCCTTAAACAATATCAGAATGCCCATAGATTTTATCAGGATGGGTCTACAGCAAATCATTTCTGATGATGCAAGAACATATCCAGACACAAGATCCCTAACTATTGTTTCAAGATCCATTAATAAAAAAAAAGTAACATAAATGATATGAAATAAACAATTGTGAAATCGGTCTCAACTCATGCAACATTCATAACTACAGAATTGGAGCACAAAATCTCATGCAACAACACAGGAAACAGATTAAAAATAATCTTCGATTTCTCACAATTATTGAAGATCTAATAACAATCCACTCAATGCCTCATCCTGATGAGAATCATTGACAACCAAATAGATTGGATCTAAAAAGTCATCCCTTCAAGAAATCAAACGCATAATAGAGGAAACTAAAGATCGACACAAACTCTAAGAAAACGATTTAGAATCAAATTGTAATGATTGCATAGATTTTTTATCAATTTAAAAATTTGTAAGCATCCATTATCCAGAGAAACGAATTACAAAAAACAGTCAGAACCAAGATCCCCTCAAAAGTATATCACATAATAGCTACATATAATTCCCAAAAACAAACCCTAGATCAATTGACCTTTTTTTCTTCAAGAACGACAAGAACTGAAATCGTCACCTGATACCGCGAGATCCCGATCCAAGCACCGCCAGATCTAGACGCGAGCGGCGACGGCGGGCACTCCGACGGCGGGGGCGCTGGAGGCGGCACCGCCGAGGAACGACAGCAGCCCGGTGGCGGGCCCGCCAACGTCCTGGTCGTCAAGGAACAGGTCCTCGGGCACGCGGAACGCGCCGTGGGCCCCGACGATGGCGGCCCCCAACACGAGCGCCGACATGAGGATGGATCCGACGGAGGTGAGGAAGACGACGAAGACGGTGAGGAGAAGGAGCCCCCCGAGGGTCTCGCGTTCGGAGAACTGGCGGCCGAGGAGGACGAGAGGGCTGTCGGCGGGGCGGAAGAGGTAGAGGAAGCTCCAGGCGGCGAAGAGGAGGAGGAGGACGAGGAGAGAGAACGGGTTGGTGAGGAGAGAGAACGCAAGGACGGTGGCGACGGCGGCAAGGTAGTTGACGCGGAAGTAGGCGAGGTTCTTGCGTACGCGGGAGGCGGCGTCCGAGAGCGAGTCGGGGCGGGAGAAGGCGGAGCGGTCGAGGAGCTCCCCCCACGGGCGGCAGTTCGAGAGGCCGGAGCGGACCGAGTCGGCGAGGCGGGAGAGGAGGTGGGGGACGGCGGCGGAGGCCGAAGTATCGGCGGCGGAGGCGGACTGGACGGTGACGGGGAGGGTCGGGGGCTGCGGGGAGGAGGAGGACATCATTTGGGAAAGTTTTGGGGGAAGCTTGAAAAAAATGGGGGATATTGGGGAACTCGGGAGCGTTTGAAGTGGAGAAGACTTGTCTGCGGTGTGCTGTGCTTTCATGGGGTCTTTTATGACAACGTGGTCCGTCAAGGTTGATGTTGTTTTTCAAGGAGAGTTGGTCGTCAAGGGAAGCCATCGGTTTGGATGGTCAAATCTTCGGTAAACTAGTCCCTGGAGCATTGTAACGCTAACGCGGTTGCACATTCGGCTGGCAACTTCCATGGGCCTAATCCTTTCTCTTATTTGGACTTTACAGCCTCAGCAAAAAGGTGGAGGCTTTGGGCCAATTAGCTAAAAGGAGAACTCATCCAAAGCCCTTTCCTCCCCTCTTCTCCCTCTACGCCCATTTTGAAAATCCCTACCTCGCAGAAGGCGTCATCGTTCCTTGATCGATTGAAAACAGTGGCGGACCTCTCGCCTGCGGAGGACAGGTCAGAGTCGAAGGAGGGGGGAAAGGATTGTATGCTCCCTGGAGTTTTTGTTGAAGATGGGAGATTGATATCGCGGGTGGGTTCTCGGCGTGACTTGCAAAGCGTAATTGGTTTTATGGGAGCTGCAGCATAGTTGCAGCGCATAAACTGCAAGAAGAGAAGCAGAGGCTGTATTTTTATTTCGAATGAGGTTGATGCGGCATCCAGCGGCTCTTCTGTGATTGTTGTGGACAATGGAGATAAGGTGCTCGATGTAATTCCCCACCCGATTTCTCCATGAAGTGTCTTATATGGAATTGCCGAGGAGGTAAAAAGCTTGTCAGGTGGGATAATAGCAACGTGGAGGAGAGCTTTGGGTCCATTGATTTTGTTCTTTTCGGGCCGCAAATATTATGTGGGATCATTCCCCCGTTTGATGACAAACAGCAGAGCACTCTGCTGGGGACCTGGGGTGCATGTATGCCTCTACGATCATCAAGCGAAGGCAGCTATGGATCATGTGTTGGCAGCGCTTGATTTACGCTTGCCAGCAGTATTTGCTGGAGATTTTAATTGTATTACTAAACCTGAGGAGGAGGGGGGCCCTGAATTCATGTGGTGCAATAATCAAGGTGGATGTGCTAGACTACGGGAGAGGCTTGATCGGGAGCTAGCAAATGAAGTGTGGATTGATCTCTTTCTGGAGTCCAGTATCATGCACTTGCCTCGTATTGGCTCTGACCACTGCCCACTTCTTCTCTCAACAAGTAGTGAGCAGGAGTACGGTTCATGCCTTTTTTTTTCAATTCAAAGACTTCTGGTTAGAGCTTGAGGAGTCCTGGCGAGTAGTCGAGAATGTTTGGTTGTTTGTTCCTCGAAATGGTCGATCCCCCTAGTTACTTCATTACTTAAAAGAACCAAGTTTGAACTTAGAGAGTGGAATTAGGAGAGGGTCGGCGACTTATTTAAGAAAGTTGAGCTTTTAGTGGAGGAGATAAAAGTGCTGCAAAGCAAGGAGATGGGTCCTCTGGGGTTGACAGTACTGGAACTGGAGCAGCTGCGAGCAATTATTGCTCAATATCATACACTCTTGAGATGTCAATAAGTGTTATGGAAACAAAAGTCAAGAATCCAATGGTTGCTCGGAGGTGGTTCTATCTCTCCTTTCTTCTATCGGGCAGTCAGAGTATGGAGACGTGTCAACAGAATTGCTGAGATTGAGGGAGAAGCTGGGGAAATTCTTTCTTTGCAGGATATCAAGTGTGGTTTCACTTCATATTTTCAGAATCGTTGGAATGGGCCTGCGGCAGGTTCTTATGTGCCACCGATTGAGAGGAGGCTTACAGAGGAAGAGGATGGGATGCTCTGTTCTCTAGTCACTATAAAGAAAATTGAGGATGCTCTTCGATCTCTAGCCAATCATAAAGCTCCGCTGACGGCTTCCCTGCTTCTTTTTTCAAGCAATACTGGGCAGTGATCAAAGACGTTTTGTGAGGAAATTGTTGCTTTCTTTAAAGATGGTACCATGCCACTTAGCTGGAAGAAAACAGTTAATTGTCCTCATTCCTAAATGCAATAACCCCTCTGAACCCGAGCAGTTCAGGCCGATAAGCTTATGTAACAATTTGTACAAGCTTGTCGCGAAGATAATTGTGAGAAGACTGAAGCCAGTACTCGAGAATCTAATCTCAGCGAAGCAAAATGCTTTGTCCTAGGTAGATCCATTTCAGAAATATACTTATTGCGCCAGAGATTGTTCATACATTAGAAGAAAAGAGAGTTGAAGATAAATTTGTACTTGCTAAGCTTGATATGGAGCGAGAGCGTATGACAAGATGCGTTGGAATTTTGTTGATCATGTTCAATCTCGGTTTGGGTATCGTTTCAAGTGCTGGATCAATGGGTGCATGAGAGGGGCTCAATTTGCAGTTCTTGTTCGCCTCATCTATGGGCCTTCTCCAGGGATGTCCCCTATCCCCATGTTTATTTTGTGCTTTAAAATTTTATCTGCTTCTATGAAAAATTTAGAGAGGAGAGGTAGTATCTCTGGGTTTTTTCATCAATTCCAGGGGCTCCTCACTCTCGCACTTTCTTTTTGTGGGTGAATGCTTGCTTGTGTGCAAGGCCTCTCTAACTGAATGATCGTCCATGCAAGATGCAATCCAAAGCTACTGCATGTTCAGGGCAATCGGTGAACTTGAACAGATCCTCTCTTCATCTCAGTGTCTCAGTTCCGAAGCGACATGCTTGGCTGATCTCAAGAAGCTTTAGCATCAAGGAGGAGGTTGGGCCCTGGAAATATTTGGCATCTCAATTACTGGGCGTAGATTGAAGAAGGATGGTCTCAGTATCTTTCTTGCTGGAGTGCAGAATTGTATCGGCAGGGAGAGCTACACTTGTCAAATCTGTTCAAGCAATGCCCTTGTACCTCCTTTCTAATACTCATGTCCCTCTGGAAGTTGAAGCGATTTGCAGAAATTTTCTCTGGGCTCGCTCGTCTAAGGGGAGAGGCATGCATCTTGTCTGCTGGAATGATGTGTGCCGGAGTAAAAATGATGACAGCTGCGACCTTGGAGACGAGCTCTAATGGCTAAACATGCTGCTATTGTTCTTTCTAACTCAGGGAGCTTATGGATGAAGCTGGTGAGTGAGAAATATAACTTCACTGGCTCGTGGATTCTCATACTAAACCCAAAGGCTGTTCTTGGGTGTAGACGCTTATTTGTGACTGCTCATTTGCTATTCAATTCCAATTCAAAGTTGTGGTGGGTAATGGAGGAATGTGGATTTTCTCTCACATCCTGGCTATGCCTCCTTCCCTTGAAGAGGTGGTCAATGTTCATTAATACCTCGATACCACTGGAACATCTCTCTGTTTCAGAGTTCATCACGAACGACAGGCAATGGGATGTGGAGTGCCTTCTGGAAGTTGCTAATCCACGACTTGTCTCTTTGATGGTATATATATTCCTTTGGGCAGGATGCAGTGGGATGGGGAAGCTCAACGTTTCTGAAATCTATTCCAATCTTACCTCTCTGAACTCTCCCTCGGCTGAGTCGACTGATTTTAATTGGATATGGAAGGCATTTCATTTGGAAATTGCTAAGAAAATGCCTACCAACACGCCCTCTTCTGCTTCATCGAGGTTTACATTGAACTCCGATTGCGTTTGGTGGCCCGGAGTGTTAGAAACTGCTAAACACTTGTTGTGTGAGTGTTTCTTTGCAAGGCAGTTTGGATTGCCACCCAGGGCAAGGAAGGAGTTGAACAGAGAGAGCTACACTGAAGAGACACTCCAGCCTGAGCTGAAGAGATTACTTGAGAGAGAGAGATACGCAAGGGCAGCATTTACAAGGCTTGTGTTCATCGACAGGCTAACCCCCTTACACATGTGAGTGTTGATTATTATTATGCCACGGATCTGAAGTCCTAGTAGACCCTTAGGTCGATTTCAATTGAAATTGGTAGGGAAATAAAAGCTACTCTATATGCAATGCTCGTTGTCTCTAAAATATTATCCAATAACTATAACTGTACGATTTAGCAGTCAAATTAGTGTTGTGAGGCTAGATCTGAAGTGAAGTGATCAACATTTTGGGTAAGAAATGAAATGCGAGTAGATATGCAAGCTACAAATATTTAAAAAATTGCATCATTAAGCACTTGTCAAGAAATGAACTTTATTATCAAATTCTGTACTCCTGACCACTCGAAGCTTTGGCCATTATGAGAAGAATGCCATTGACATATTCTTGGTCCTCTTATATATTTATATCCGTTGGTAACTATTCCACCCTCTGTCGTTAAAAGCTTATTATTAAAAAGTGGGGGACCTTATAAGTTCAACGTTTACTCTAAAAAAAAAAAAGAGAGAGAGAGAGAGAGAAAAATCCACCGTCTGCATTTTGCCAATCTTGTTTGTTAGGAAATTCAAGTGCTTAGACTTTCCATCAAACCTAGACTTTCTGACTCTGAACTGTTCAAAAGAGTGTATTTTGTTATGTTCTGAATCTTTTCTGATGCTGCAATTTTCTCACCACCTTCTCCTAAACTTGCCAACTGTATTTGCTTAGATCTACAACTGTTGGAAAACTGGGCAATATTGTTAGCAAAATCGTGTTATTGTTTGGGAGGTAGGAGACAGTTTTGCTTGATCGAATCTCCTGCCTTCTTGACTTTTTCAGAGGTTATGAGGACTCTGCAGATGTAGGCTGATTTGTGTTGCCTTCAACACTATCTAGCTGCTGTGATCATGTTTTGTGAAGATGGATTTCAAGGTAGGCTTTAAGAAAAAGTATTGAGTTTGATAATTAAGATGGATGTCTAATAGTCAAATTACCATCATCCAAGTTCATTACATCAAGTTGGGTGCAGCTATGGAGCACAACTGAAAAATATGTGTGAAGAAGCCACCGGATATAGATTATCCGCGGACATCTGCATCCGAATCCGGATACGGAGATTAATTTTTCACATCCGTCAATATTCTATCCGTATCTGTATCTGTATCTCTATCCAAAAGTTAGGTGTGGATATGGATATAATAAAAGCAATATTTTATCCGTATACAATCTGATATCCGAAGGTTGAGTACTTGATAATGATATCTGTACGGAAGAGACTATTCTTCAATGAAATGAGGCACTATATTTTGATATTTTGAGTTGGAGAAAAAGTAATAGTGAAAATATCTGATTCTTGCAAGAATAGCATGAGATATTTTGAGTATTTCGATATCAATCATGGCATCCGAATCGGCATTTAGGACCGGAGGTCGTGTAATTTATTACTATAGAAGCTGAATCACAATGGATACGGTAGAAGTATTGATATGTACACAATAATATCATAGTATGTACACACTTAATATTGTTATAGATGCGATAAAAAGTAATACAAGTATATCTGTTTAGTTTATCCTTAATCGTATCTATTTTTACATATCCGATTAGTATCTGTATTCGATCCGCTAATATCCGATCCATACCTCTGATATCCGATTTTGGCGCATACGGATATCATTTTTTCACATCCGTCTATATCCGTATCCGAAGGTTTTGCGCACACAATATCCGATCCATCCGATCCAATGGCACCCCTAGTGAAGTATATGTGAATAGAATAAATTTGCCTTATTTGTTATATGTTATTATCACTTTTTCTTGTGATAGTTTGATTAAATCTTGTTGGAATTGAAGAATATAAAAGGGAATCTTTGAGCTGAATTATGGCAAGATCCGTTGATCGAATCAATTGGATGATGGTTGGAGTGTGTTCTCCTTCCATTGGGGATAAACGTGGTATATTCACAAGTTCAATTCCGACTTCGAATGAATGAGATATTCAAGTCTAAAGATTGCCTAATTCAAAACCAAAATGGGACTAAAGGTAGCTTAAAGCATTTAGTCCCACATTGGCCATGGGATGAAAGTTTGTGGTGTATAAATAGAGAAAATTGAGACGCCCTTTGGGTACTTGGAGTTTTCGCACGCGAAAAGGAGAGAACTATGCTCGCACATGCGTGCATGCGCGCGCGCGTGCGCGCCACCAGCGGCCGGCCGGCCGGCACCGGCACCGGGTTCTACCTGGCCTGGTTCTTTTTGAATCGGGTCTCAAGGGTATGGGTTGCTCCGCTACCCGAACCAGACCCGCTCCGCTTCGCTACCCGATCCGCTCCGGATCCAAACCGCCCACCCGCCAACGGACCCGCTCCAAGACTGTTGGAATGCCAACAGTTGCGACTGTTGGACTGCCAACAGTTATGACTGTTGGGTGCGTCAGTTGGGCAGCCAACTGTTGCGTCGAAAGGTTGCAACCTTTCGTTAGGTTCGGACCCATTGGCCCCTCCTGGAGCGCTATAAATAGCGCTCTGGATTCTCAATTGAAAAACACACCAACACCAACAACAACGAGAAATAAATCTCTCTCTCAAAATTCTAAAGCAAGTTCTGAACTGGCAGTGGAGTTCTGAAGCGACTTCCAGCGAGAAGTGGGAATTCGTAACTTGGTTTCCGAATCGACTTCCAAGAAGATTCTGCAGAATTCGTTCTGAAAGAGGGCTCAGAAAATTCAACAGATTCTTTTATAGAATTGTTGTCTGAATCTGGGACTTCTGAAGAAGAATATTCTTTAACCTTCCTTCGTCCTCAACAGTGGGTGCTACTCCAAAGTAAAGGCAAATATTTATTCGAAATTTGTCCTTGTCCCGCTGCTTCAACGATCCTGTGAAGGTACTGGTTGACTACGGTTTGACCGTACGGTGATTTGGTAGTGCTATCCAAATACCGTGAAGGAGTGTTGTATCTTGGGAGACCAGCGTCCATTATCTCGTTAGCACCGGTGCGGAGGATGTAATTGTCTTAAGGAGATTCGCTCTAAGCGTACCTCACTCCAAATACTGTATAAGTGAATTAAGTTCTTTATACAAGGAATATACTTTACAGTATATCGAGACTGATTTAGATTCAGTCTAATTGGTGTTTAACCAAGGAAGGAAATTGAAAGGTGGTTCTTAAATTAAGGAACGTTCTATTGAACGGAAAACCACCCACCTGATATTTGCCGACCTAGCCAATTAGATTGTTGATATCTCAGTGATCTTGATTAGTTGTCAGATTGATTCCTGTTAAGCAGAAACCAACAATCTTAAGACAATTACATTGAAGTTTCATACTTCTGTTCTGCTTGAACTTGCAGAAAATGTCTGAGACTAATCAAGATACTACTAGCAAGGTACCAAACATGCAGCTACAAGCTTTGATGCCAACTCCACTTCCTAACCCGAAGCCGGAGAAGCCAGGAAAATTTGACGGCACAGAATTCAAGAGGTGGCAACAGAAGATGCTCTTCTACTTGACCACTCTTCATCTGGCCAGATTCCTGCAAGAAGATCCACCAGAGCCCGCAACTGATGCATGGACTCATGTAACTTCCTTTACCGAAATTATATTTTAAATGGACTGGATGACTCTCTTTACAATGTCTACAGTCCTATAACAACGGCAAAGAAGTTATGGGCCAGTCTTGATAAGAAGTACAAGACTGAGGATGCTGGTACCAAGAAGTTCGTCGTAGGACGATTTCTGGAGTACAAAATGGTGGACAGCAAGACTGTAATCAGTCAGGTGCAAGAGTTTCAACTTATCTTGCACGAGATAGAAGCCGAAGGTATGATTCTTCCTGAAACTTTTCAGGTGGCTACTATCGTGGAGAAACTCCCACCTGCGTGGAGAGATTTCAAGAACTACCTGAAGCACAAGCGAAAGGAGTTGAAGTTGGAAGATCTCATTGTGAGGCTTCGAATCGAGGAGGACAACAGAAAGTCCGAGAAAAGGATCAGTAAGAACTCCTACGAAGCAAAAGCCAATGTGATCGAAGACTCAAAGGGGAAAACCTCTACTTCCAAAGGCTTAAAGCGGAAGAAGACTTCCCAGGGGTACAAAGGCAAGGTCCAAGAAGGCAAAAACATGCGCTTTAAGGGAACCTGCTACATCTGCAACAAAGAGGGGCATAAGGCGAATGAATGTCGCAGCCGTCTCAAAAAGAACAAGAAGAGCCATCCACAGGCAAACTTGACCGACCATGAGTCGCCAAGCCTTTCAGCTGTGGTGTCAGAATTGAATCTGACAACCAACAATAAGGATTGGTGGGTAGACACTAGGGCTACTCGGCACATCTGCTCTGAGAAATTATTATTCTCTGAATATCAAATACTAGAGCAAGATGAGCAACTATTCATGGGAAACTCAGCCGTATCAAAGGTTAAAGGAAAAGGCAAGGTCATCCTGAAGTGGACATCGGGAAAAGAGCTTACTTTGAACGATGTGCTACATGTTCCAGATATTCGCAAGAATCTGATATCTAGATCAATACTTAGTAAGAAAGGATTTAGAATGGTTTTTGAATCAGATAAATTTGTACTTACTAAGTGAGGGATGTATGTGGGAAAGAGTTATCTTGTTGATGGACTTTTTAAAGCCAATGTTGCAGTGGTAGATAAAAAGTCAGTGTATTTGTACCCGAAGCTTATAAATAAAAGAAAATCTTCTGTTTATTTGCTTGAGTCTCCTATTTTGTGGCATGCTAGATTAGGGCATGTAAATTACAAGTCATTAAAGAACTTGTCTAATATAGGATATATTCCTAAACTCAACTTAGAAGAAATTCGCAAGTGTGAGATTTGTGTTGAGGCCAAGTTGGCGAAAAATTCATTTCACTCAATAGACCGAAATACAGAACCTTTAGGGTTAATTCATAGCGATCTGTGTGACTTGAAATTTATACCAACTAGAGGCGGTAAAAAGTATTTTATTACTTTTATTGATGACTGTACAAGATACTGTTATGTGTATCTTTTAAACAGTAAGGATGAGGCAATAAATATGTTTATAACATATAAAGCCGAAGTTGAGAATCAACTCAACAAAAAAATCAAGATTCTAAAATCCGATAGAGGCGGAGAATATGAATCAAATGATTTTTGTGAGTTATGTGCTAATATGAATCAAAAGATACTGTTATGTGTATCTTTTAAACAGTAAGGATGAGGCAATAAATATGTTTTATAACATATAAAACCGAAGTTGAGAATCAACTCAACAAAAAAATCAAGATTCTAAAATCCGATAGAGGCGGAGAATATGAATCAAATGATTTTTGTGAGTTATGTGCTAATTTTGGTATAATCCATCAAACAACAGCACCATATACTCCTCAGCAAAATGGAATTGCTGAACGAAAGAACAGAACTTTGAAGGAGATGACAAATTCCATGCTCGTAAGTTCTGGAGCTCCGCAGAACTTGTAGGGGGAAGCTCTATTAACTGCAAATTATATTCTAAATAGAGTACCCCACAAGAAACTTGGTCTTATACCATTTGAGTTATGGCATGGAAGGACACCTTCCTACCATTACCTCAAAATGTGGGGGTGCCTTGCAAAGGTGCTGGCACCATTACCTAAAAAGACTAAGTTGGGGGCAAAAACTATGGACTGCATATTCATAGGCTATGCCTTGAATAGTAGTGCCTACAGATTTCTGGTTCATAAATCAAAATACTAGATATTCATGTAAACATGATTATCGAATCTAGAGATGTTGTGTTCTTTGAAGATATTTTTCCATATAAACGGGAAACAGATAAGACTTCTGGGAAAAGAACACATGAAATGACATTCAGGGACGAAAGCCCCGAGGAACCGACTGTTAATGCGGAAATTGAACCAAGAAGAAGTCAGAGATCTAGAATCTCAAAATCTTTTGGTCCAGATTTCATAGCATACACTATTGAAAGCGAGCCTCAAACATTTAAAGAGGCTGTGTCAACCCCAGAAGCACAAATGTGGAAAGAAGCTATAAATAGCGAAATAGAATCCATACTAAGTAATCATACTTGGGAATTGGTAAACTTACCTCCTGGTAGTAAACCAATTGGGTGTAAGTGGATTTTCAAACGAAAATTAAAACCCGATGGATCTATCGAAAGTACAATGCTAGATTAGTAGCCAAGGGTTATCGACAAAAAGAAGGACTTGACTACTTCGATACTTATTCACCAGTAATAAGAATAACGTCCATTCGGATGTTGATTGCAATTGCAGTATTGCATAACTTAGATATCCATCAAATGGATGTCAAGACTGCATTCTTAAATGGTGAATTAAATGAAGAGATATATATGGAGCAACCTGAAGGATTTTTATAGTCAAGGGCCAAGAATATAAGGTGTGTAAATTGGTAAATCCTTATACAGTCTAAAGCAGGCTCCAAAACAATGGCATGAGAAATTTGATAGTGTCATGATCAAAGATGGATTCACTATCAATGAATGCGATAAGTGTGTTTACACGAAAACAGTTGGAAAAGCATGTATCATTGTTTGTCTTTATGTAGATGACATGTTGATACTTGGGACTAATATTGAAATTATTAAGTCCACTAAAAGAATATTATCCAACTGTTTTGACATGAAGGATCTGGGAGTTGCTGATGTAATTTTAGGAATTAAAATCACCAGAACACCAGATGGAATCAGTCTATCTCAATCTCACTACGTGGATAAGATGATAGAAAGATTCAACGATCATGGGATAAAGGAGAATACAAATCTTTTTTTCCCACACGTCCACCTTCATAAGAATACAGGAACTGGAATACGCCAGTTGGAGTATTCTCAGATTATTGGAAGTTTAATGTATTTGATGAATTGCACTACACCCGATATTGCTTACGCTGTAAGTAAGTTAAGTAGATACACTAGTAATCCTAGTGATCAACATTGGACCGCTCTACTACGAGTATTGGGTTATGTATCACATACCAAGGAATATGCCTTGAGATATGGACAGTATCCACCTGTACTGGAAGGATACAGTGATGCTAATTGGATTGCAGATTCTGAGGAATCAAAATCAACTAGCGGATACGTATTTACTCTAGCAGGAACAGCGATATCTTGGAAATCTTCTAAGCAAACATGTATTGCCCGTTCCACTATGGAATCGGAATTCATAGCCTTAGATAAGGCTGGAGAAGAAGCAGAATGGCTTCGACAATTCTTAGAAGATATACCATTATGGCAAAAGCCAGTGCCCGCTATATGTATACACTGCGATAATCAAGCAGCTATATCTAGGGCACAAAATGTTATATACAACGGTAAGTCTAGACATATTCGTCGTACACATAATACCGTGAAGCAGTTGCTCTCAAATGGAATTATCTCTATTGACTTTGTATCGTCAAAGGATAATTTAGCGGATCCGCTTACTAAAGGTTTAAGTGGAGAGCGTATAAACTGCGCATCGAGGGGAATGAGTCTAAAAGCCTAACTTTACCGAGTCAGCTTAATGGAAACCTCACTTAGCGACTGGAGATCCCACCGACTAAGTTCAAGAGGAAAAACTAGTTATGATTGACTCAACAAGTAAGCACTTGGGAGCTTGACTCCAATCCATTCCTAAGGTGCACATAAGTGCTTTTCTACAAGTGGATTAAGGATAAGCCTAATGCTTTTAATGATGCCTATATCTTGTTACTAAACAAGTGGAGTACAGTAGACTACTCTTAATAGGACGATCATCTATGTGTGAATAGAGTTGGGTCGGCTCTTTGGGAATTTCTATGGAGGCTGTTATTCCCTAAAGATACTCTCTGAAACCAAGAATGTATAGGGCCAAAACGGACACAACCAAGAACCAAAGTTGATTTGAAAAGTCACTGTGTGAAGCTTGTTGACTTGGCTTACACTAACGGCTAACAGTTCAAGACCTAGTTCACTGATTAGCCAGTAAATCCGATAAAGCTTTCGCTATGGAAGGTTCAAGACCTAGTTCACCTATCCTGATGCAGTTTCTTTTCTAAAGTACCTTTCACAATAGAGTCAGTCTCTTTGTGTGTCATTTTCTTGAATCTCCATTCATTGTGGGGGATTGTTGGAATTGAAGAATATAAAAGTGAATCTTTGAGCTGAATTATGGCAAGATCCGTTGATCGAATCAATTGGATGATGGTTGGAGTGTGTTCTCCTTCCATTGGGGATGAACGTGGTATATTCACATGTTCAATTCCGACTTCGAATGAATTAAGATATTCAAGTCTAAAGATTGCCTAATTCAAAGCCAAAATGGGACTAAAGGTAGCTAAAAGCATTTAGTCCCACATTGGCCATGGGATGGAAGTTTGTGGTGTATAAATAGAGAAAATTGATAACAAAGGGCGTGCCCTTTGGGTACTTGGAGTTTTCGCGCGCGAAAAGGAGGGAACTATGCTCGCACATGCGTGCATGCGCGCGCGCGCCGCCGCTGGCACCGGGCTCAGGCTCGGGCTCGGGCCCGGGACCGGGACCGGGCTCGGGTTCCCTCCTTTTCGCGCGCTCCGCTCCGCTACCCGATCCGCTCCAGATCCAAACCGCCCACCCGCCAACGGACCGCTCCAAGACTGTTGGAATGCCAACAGTTGCGACTGTTGGACTGCCAACAGTTGTGACTGTTGGGTGCGTCAGTTGGGCAGCCAACTGTTGGGTCGAAAGGTTGCAACCTTTCGTTGGGTTCGGACCCGTTGGCCCCTCCTGGAGCGCTATAAATAGCGCTCCGGATTCTCAATTGAAAAACACACCAACACCAACAACAGCGAGAAATAAATCTCTCTCTCTCTCTCAGAATTCTGAAGCAGGTTCTGAACTGGCAGTGGAGTTCTGAAGCGACTTCCAGCGAGAAGTGGGAAATCCGTAACTCGGTTTCCGAAGCGACTTTCAAAGAAGATTCTGCAGAATTCGTTCTGAAAGAGAGCTCAGAAAATTCAACAGATTCTTTTACAGAATTGTTGTCTGAACCTGGGACTTCTGAAGAAGAATATTCTTCAACCTTCCTTCGTCCTCAACAGTAGGTGCTACTCCAAAGTAAAGGCAAATATTCATTCGAAATTTGTCCTTGTCCCGCTGCTTCAACGATCCTGTGAAGGTACTGGTTGACTACGGTTCAACCGTACGGTGATTTGGTAGTGTTATCCAAATACCGTGAAGGAGTGTTGTATCTTGGGAGACCAACGTCCATTATCCCGTTAGCACAGGTGCGGGGGACGTAATTGTCTTAAGGAGATTCGCTCTAAGCGTACCTCACTTCAAATACTGTATAAGTGAATTAAGTTCTTTATACAGGGGATATACTTTACAGTATATCGAGACTGATTTAGATTCAGTCTAATTGGTGTTTAACCAATGAAGGAAATTGAAAGGTGGTTCTTAAATTAAGGAACGTTTTATTGAACGGAAAACCTCCCACCTGATATTTGCCGACCTGGCCAATTAGATTGTTGATATCTCAGTGATCTTGATTAGTTGTCAGATTGATTTTTGTTAAGCAGAAACCAACAAATCTCACTAAGCTACTATGAACATTTATCATTATTCCTCGTGATGCAGACTATCATAAATTAAATTTAGAATAATATCATTTTTCCCCCTAAAATTGACACTACGCCCCCACCCCACCCCCCCCCCCCACCCCCCCAACACCAACCTCTCTATATATAGAAGAGAAAATTCTTTCGACAAAATTGATAATTTATTTTGAACTTGTGACTTTTTTTTTCCTCAACACATGTCTTACCAAATCTCCTCAAATTCCTCGTTAAACTAAAACGACCTTTTACCAAGCCAATTGAGCCCAACCTTGAGTTTCTCAAACTTGTTTACAACCCTCAGCCACTTGCATGCACCACATAAGCAAACACATTACCATGTTTGGAAGCTACAAACAAAGTAATACTCATGAGTTCACTTGTTTTCAAGGTAGTGCATGTGGGTGACCAGTATCTCCTCCATGAGGAAATGATGCTCACCTCAACAGAATCCATGAACCTCTTTGATGTCTGCCATTGGGTCACCATCTCCTTGCTGGTGCAACTGCTCTTCACTTTAAACATTTATTCTCTCTCTTGGTGACATGGAGAGCCATAGGCCACTAATCCCTCCCCTTAACTTCTCCAATCAAAATGGAGATCCAAGGAACAGCTACATGTGAATCATGCATACATCTTGAAAAAACTCATAAAATGTTTTATGTCAATAATGGAACTTAAAAGCCCCCAATCTCTCCAACTCAACAACAAGAGAATCATTAATTTACACCTAATTTGAGTCTTTTCACACCAAGCATATCTTCCCTTTTAGTTCTTCAGCTCAAGATTTGGATGGTGGCCACTCACATTGCTACTTGCTAGCACTAATGGGGGATTCTGTTCAGTAAAATGATTAGCAGCAATTGGCTTCCATTTATCAAGGTTTTACGTCACCGTTGGATCGCGATCAAAGGGATGTTAGACTAGTGGATCAAGTTGTTAGCCAGGTTGGTCAAATGGCTATGGTGATCACATTCTAATGTTTGATCATTAGATGCACCTAAGATTAAATTCTTCAAAGATCTCTCTCTTTGCATACTGTGACGTAACGGTTACGGAAACTGCAGAGTAATTCCGTTAGGTCACCGCGTACGTACCACAATCATGAACAAATTAGAGAGAGTAATGAAGAGAGAAATCAAAAATGGATGGTGACAATTTTCTGAATTTGACTTAGATTGGCCACCTGCTTCAACTCATAACATAATGTCAAGTAAATGGACTAATTAAGCTCTAATGAGTTTTGTGTAAGTGAAGGTCCACATTCTTCGCATAACACAACAAGGCCAGTGAGAAGAAGACATGGAGGTGACTTTTTGCCTACCAATGCCACTCAAAGATTATTTTCTTCTTATATCCTTCTAAAGTTATAATAATCTGTTGCATGCTGACATTATTTGAAGATTAAAGAAGATAGTTGTCAAGATTCCATAAGATTTCAACTCCAATGCCTTCCATGGTGCTTGTCTTTGAATGAAAATTATATATGCAATTTTGTGAAAGGAACTTGAAGAAATTTTGGGCTTCTAGCTTTCTACAAGCAATGAACTGGTCAGAGTATTATCTACTGTATGGAAAATATTGCAGCCTCTTCTAACAACTCTAAACCAAACCTCACCTCAAAGACTTAGGGATATCTGTTGGTTTGTTTAAGCATTTTGACTAGACAGAGGCATGGAATTGTCAAAAGGGCAAAGAGAATGCTCATCTCTTTCCACATTGAAAGTTCAACGCACAAATAAACAAAACAAGAGGAGGAGAAAAATACACATTGTGTACACATGGAGACTTGATTCTATACATACTCATGAGACTTGAGAGACAATAAAGCTTGTATGAAATGATTTTAGTGAAAAGGCAAGGCCATATGATGATGTGTTGTCCTTTGCAAATTGAGGATGCGTGAGGATCAAGCGTTGTTGAAATTACTATGTCTTGTGCTAGCAAAAGAGAGCGAGCTATAGTGGGTGCAACAACTCATACAAAGAGCTTTGAACAAAAGAAACCCTAGAAATTAAGCTTGACCACCCAATTAAAAATTTTATTTCACTCCAAACAAATCAAAACCTAATCCGCCAACCTCAAAGCAACTCATCTCTAGTGCCACTCTCTCTATCTCTATATAGCTCTCCCCTTTGCCTCTCTCTCCATTGCACTACCTCATCACAGCTTTTTAGTTATACAAATTAAGAACAAGAGATCAAGTGTCAAGATCAACATGGACAATGCCATGCCATGCTTGCTCTTTTCCCTCATGCTAGCGATCTCCCTTCTCTTCTCTCAATCCAGTGCTGAAACTCACCATCACAACTTTGTTGTATGTTTTCATCCAACTTTTGTTTGATTATACCTTTTAGTTGTGTTTGTTGTGGCTCATGCGTTGTGATATGGATTGAAACAAATTACAGGTTCAAGAAACACCAGTGAAGAGGCTGTGCAAGACCCACAATGTCATTACGGTGAACGGGATGCTACCGGGGCCGACCCTCGAGGTCAAGAACGGCGACACCCTTGTCGTCAACGTCAAGAACCAAGCTAAATACAATGTCACCATTCACTGGTATGTACATATACATAAACACACGCGCACACATACATGCACACATACATGAATACATACACATGCACATGTGCATATGAATGCACAAATATTGAGCATGCCGACAATATTCTTTGTGAATCATCGCATATTGAATGCACAAACTATTTCACCTATTCTTGCACATAAAAGGTTCATATTGTGTTGTCATTGCATATACTAGCTAATAGATGGTATGTATAAAATAAATGGGCCTACATCACACAAAGACACAGATTGAGTGAAGTCATATGCATGACAACAAAAGTGACTTTATCACACCGCATAGCATATTAGCATTCACACAAGCAACATGCACATAAACAACTCACTAACCTAATCACTAACATCTTATGTTGACTAATCCTCTCTTCACCATTTTAATAATTCTTTTAGAAGAATATCTCATTGTATCACTTGATTTTTGTTTTTAGGCACGGCATTCGCCAGATGAGGACAGGCTGGGCCGACGGGCCTGAGTTCGTGACCCAGTGCCCGATCAGGCCCGGCGCGAGCTACACGTACCGGTTCACGATCGAAGGACAGGAAGGCACCCTCTGGTGGCATGCACACAGCTCATGGCTCAGGGCCACAGTGTACGGAGCCCTCATCATCCACCCAAGAGAGAACTCTTCATACCCCTTCACAAAGCCCAAAAGAGAGGCCCCCATCCTTCTTGGTACTAATTTCTCTACTTAAAGCTCTCTTTAATCTGAAATCATAATGATAAGCTAATTTTTGAAGTTTTAGAGGACAATAAGGTGTAATCTATTTTGGGGGCAGAGGTGGGCCCAAGCGTGCACTCACTGGGCCCACAAGTGATGATGTCCACCTACAACTCTGATTGTTGATTGGGGCTCGGATTGGCTCCAACGCGTGAAAAACCGTGATGGTCTTTCATATTGTGGACAGTTCATCACAGCTCATGCCCCAGAGAAACATATTATGGCAGTGACTAATAAGTAACCAAGTACTTTGCACTGGTTGCATACATAATACCAAGGTCTAAACTACCGGCTGTTACTAATATTTTTATCCGATAACTATATTGTTTATATTGTCGACATGACCCGATATGATTGAGATGGCACTGATACCAATATTGCTGACACCATAAATCTTGTGAAAAACTATATAGTATAAAAAGCCTCTGAGAAAACAAACAATGTCCAAACATTTGACACTTTCATTGAAAAGGGACCCACATGTCAGCTAGCATGGCAGCCAAATCTTTCCTTGTACAATCATTGCCATCATTTTTCCACATGTTCATTGACCCGGTTGAAATTATGTTGACAAGAAAGTAATGATATTTGTTGGGTTCATCTTAAATTATCAAGAACAAGTAGTTGGCCATACTTAACTTTGGTTTGAATTTATCACTGGTCTCACCAAAAGCAACCAACTGCATGAAGCTCATATTGTCCCAACAAAGAAATTTTCCTGTCAAATTGGACCTAACAATAACAATCGCATACCATAATGAGGTAACTTGCTGTGCAATCATTCAAACCCTGGAATTGAAAAACAGAATCTGAAACATGTCATTTGATTAGACTTAGTCCAAATGTCTTTCAAAGCTGACTGCAACTAGTAAATGCATACTGAAAAGAAATTTTAGTTGATGAACCCAAATCTAATATTACAATGAGAACAGTACTCACGAGGACTGATGATGAACAGGGGAATGGTGGAACGCGAATCCGATTGATGTCATTAGGCAGGCACAAAAGACCGGAGCAGCTCCGAACACCTCTGACGCCTTCACCATCAATGGCCAGCCCGGCGACCTCTACAATTGCTCCAGTCAAGGTGAGACATCCCCTGAAATTATTTGGTTGATGAACAAACACTTCTAAAAAACAGTACAATTCAATTGTAATGAAAGGGAAGAACAAGAATCAAGAACTTTACCTCAAGTATTCTGTTTGCTGATTCAACAAAGTTGACTGAATCATTGATACATTTGCCCTAACATTGCAACAGATACAACAGTAATTCCGGTAGCCCCCGGCGAGACCAACCTCCTCCGGTTCATCAACGCTGCCCTCAACAATGAGCTCTATGTCTCCATCGCTGGCCACAGCATGACAGTCGTGGAGCAGATGCCTCCTACACGAAGCCCTTCACGACCTCAGTCCTAATGCTTGGCCCTGGTCAGACAACTGATGTCCTCATCACTACCAACCAACCCCTGCCCGGTACTACATTGCAGCTCGAGCCTATGCTAGCGCACAGAATGCTCCTTTCGACAATACCACGACCACTGCCATCCTCGACTACACCTGTAGCTGCTCTAACAAACCTGGACCAAACGTCCCGCCTTCGCTACCCTCACTACCTGCCTTCAATGATACCAACACAGCCACCGCGTTTACCACCAGCTTCAGGAGCAGAAACAAAGTCAATGTTCCATCTCCTGTGGATGAGAACCTCTTCTTCACGGTTGGCCTCGGCCTCTTCAACTGCTCAAAGGGCAAACCTGTGGCGGACCTAATAATAACACCCGGTTTGGCGCTAGCATGAACAATATATCATTTGTCCTCCCATCTACGTTCTCCATTCTCCAGGCACATCACCAAGGTGTCCCGGTGTGTTCACAACAGACTTCCCAGCAAACCCACCAGTCCAATTTGACTACACTGGCAATGTCAGCCGCAGCCTCTGGCAGCCAGTTCAGGCAACAAAATTGTACAAGTTGAAGTATGGGTCTGTTGTTCAGCTGGTGCTGCAGGGAACTAGCATCTTCACAGCCGAGAACCATCCAATCCATATACATGGTTACGACTTTTACATCCTAGCTGAGGGTTTTGGGAACTTTAATGCGGCAAAAGACACAGCTAAGTTCAATCTGGTGGACCCACCAATGAGGAACACAGTAGGGGTGCCGGTAAATGGATGGGCAGTGATCAGGTTTGTTGCAGACAATCCCGGAGTATGGCTCATGCACTGCCATTTGGATGTTCACATCACTTGGGGATTGGCCATGGCATTCTTGGTAGAGGATGGAGTTGGGGAACTCGAGGCACTGGAGGCACCTCCAGAAGATCTCCCTCTATGCTAAAAGAAGGAAATCTCCAAATTGGAGTAACAATAGTTTTTCTGCATTAGTTTGTTCTTGTTGTCCTTTACTTCACGTTTATTGGTTCCAGTCATTGTTTTAGAAGAGAGGATTTTGGAGGTTTTGAGCCTCAAGATTGGTCATGTTACTCTATATTTGATTTATCAATGAAATATTTATTTTTTTAAGCATTTTAAAATTGACTGGTTGATCTTTGATTGAGGGTGTGCATAAGCAATTGTTTTGATTCATTTCACTGATCTCACCTACCCTGGCTCTTTCAATAAGAGAGCTCAAACGATCTCTCATTTCTGGGGCTGTTTGGATTCAAGGAATTGGGTGGAAGTGAGGAAGTGGGAAGTGTCTTTTTTCATTTCCGCTGTTCATCCAAACACCGGAAAAGGAAAATGAAAAAAGTTCTTTTCCTTCTCTCTTTTCTCCTTTACACAACGTTTTCCTCACTTTCAGAGTGCTACAGTTAATTTTGTGGTCATGTAAATCTCATTTGTAATAAATTGTAGTACAAAACAGTTAATTTTTTGCTCATATAAATCTTACTTGTATTCTAATTACAGTCTAATTTTTATTTTTCTTAATTAATTTTAATTTAATATTATTTTGCGGTCACTTTGTAGTCAACTTTTCCACTTTCACTTCCACATTACCATCCAAACACCGGAAAAGACATAACATTTTTCAAACCACACTTCCCAATAACATCCAAACACCAGAAAACTTACTAACCAATTCCCAAGTTCCAAAGGGAACTATTACCACTTCCTCACTTCTTCACTTCCTCACTTCCACCCTAACCAAACAGGCCCTCTCTTTCAAGACAGTAAACTACCAAGTAGAAGCAATTTCTCAATTCAATTCCCTTGTTTCACTAGGCAATCTCTTGCAAAGGAGGAAGTGGTTAGGAGACCTGCTCTCCAAATTGCAGGAAACTAAAAAACTATTTACACATGATAAGTCTAGCTGCTTGGAGAAGATTAAGCAAGCAAGAGCGAGGAGTAAGACTTGAATACACAAGGGAAAAACTTAGGTGTCACTATACTAAGGTGTCAGCAGCAGAGGATAATTACAGGGAAATGGATCAAAAACAAACCAATACTAGCCAAGTAAGTTCAGGTATTGAAGGAAAAAATCTCTAAACAAAAAAGGTCTCGAACAAGAGTTCTCAACAAAGAATAGAATAAAGGATACCATATACTAATAGAGAGACCGCCCTATAAAGCTAGTATTCACCTAACAACTTCTTTCAGTCCTATGATTTTGATTTCAAAAATTTGGAACAAGGCATATGTAACTATCAGCGATGGAGAGAGTAGTTAATATTGCTGCACTCAGATCACTGTGATCATTATTATGGATTTTTTTTTTTTTTGTTCAAGTTCATGGGAGAGCTTATGTGAATTTCATCTAGCATATCTTTGCTGATGCTCATGTTATATATACAAATTGTCTGGCAAGATTTTGTAAAATAAGAGCCCCCATTACACATATTTTCTTGTGCCTTAGGATAGAGATTTTCTTTTGGTTTAAACATAAAACATGCTCACTTAGGAAAAGACTATCCATATTTTCTAAACGAAAAATTTCTGCAAACAAATCTTCACTTGCAGGAAGAAAAGGAAGCCAAGCTTCCACTACATATGTTCGATCACTTTGCACAAGGCATAGCAGAATAGCCACAGTTAATAAGTGCACAAGCCATAGCAGAATAGCCACAGTTAATAAGGATAAGGAATCCAAACCTGTATCCAATTCTACGAACCATATCCAGAAGGAATAGCAATCAGATAAAGGAATGTTTGATGGCGGATCAGGCCACAAACTTCAAACACCGTGTATCATCATGTATGACCTGGCAACGACATGAACAGAAACACATTCCACACTTTACACATGTATAGTTGGCAGTAAAACCACAGACGGAGCAGAAATGGCAACGGGATTTAGCACTTGGTGGGCCCACTGCAGCACGCAAATAAGTAGGAACATGTGGAGGCAAGGATTCCAGATTTGCTTGTTGCAACAGAAAGCAATTAGCTAATGCACCTAAGGTGCTGTTCTGCAGATAGACATAACATAATGAACTATAGACACATGTAATGAATGTATAAGTAGGAGAGCATGTGAGTTGGCTCATCCACAGGCCTAGTTTAACCTGACCAGTGGCAGAATCATTAGCGGCCAGGATTTAGATCTTGATCCAACCTCTACACCAAGTGCTAGGGTTGGATTCGGCTCCTTTTCTAGTTGGGTTCAAGTTGGGTGTGAATTTTTAGGCTTACCACACTTTGAGCTGATTCAATTTATAGCCTGATTCACTAATATTCAGATACAAACCAATTTAAATGCTAATATGACCTTAGTTCTGGGTAGCACCTATAGTGAATCCAGCAAAACATGGATATGCAGATAGAGTAAATACTTAAAAATTATGATGAATGTACAGGGTAGATATTCAGTGCACTGTCTGTGTACGCGGGTGCATGCATCCACGTCTACTTGTCTAGTGATAATAGTTAAATAAAAGATAATAGCAACACAAAATGATCAAGTCCACAGTGATAACTGATAACGTCCATCCCACTGCTAAACAATCTCTCAAAATCAAATATTCCAAGGCATCCAAACAAACTATGGCAGAAAATACATCATGAATTCCAAGAGAGTTGATTAACTACTAAATAAACGAGAAAGCACATTGCATGAGAAACCTTACAACCAAGTCTACACCAACCCATCAGCTGGAAGATGCAGCATGGAAGCAGAAAACTCATTTTGTTCCTCATGATCCATCATAGTCTGAAAGACCTAGTTCGGAACTAGCTTCAATTTACAGTGTTCTAAATGGCAACCACAGGGGCTACATCGGCCGGGAAAATTTATCGGGGATGGGGATATATCAGGGATATATCGGGATATTTTTCAAAAATCGGATATCAAAATCGGACTGTAAATATACATACCTTCTTCGCATCTCAATAAAACAATATATGCATAAATTATATAAAGCTATATAAAACATCATACTTATATGTTTAAGATATACTTAACTCGATAACTTACATTAAGCCTATGAATCCATAATCACTATCCAAGTGTAGAATCTTCAAAAATATCACATTACCACATCACTCGAATTACCCAATACCTAATCTAGAAATTAGGTATAAAACGCTATATCGGGTCCAAAATCGCCGAAATTGCGGCCGATATATCGGGTCCATGCCTATTTATCGCGATTTTGAATGAAAAACGCTATATCGGTTTGGATGTGCCAAATCATTGCGGCTAGGTGCCGTAAACGCAATATCGGCACAATATCGAGAATATATCGGGATATTTAGAACACTGTCAATTTATGAAACCAGAGTTTCATGAGATTTGGAGGCCAAACAACAAAACTTGAAACCAAAGCCTCTTTGAAAACCAAAATAGAGTTTCCCAAACTAGGGTTTGGGAGACCCCAAAGTCGTTGAAACCATAGATTTGAAAACTCGAGAAGCCAGATCTTAGTTTTGCTAACAATCACTCTCCCCCCTCTATCTCACAATCACTTTTCCCCCCTCTATCTCTTTCTCTCCCTTTCTTTCTTTTCTTTTGTTGCGCTCAATTCTTCAACAGTCGAGGCCCGGGAACTCTCTTCCTCATGCGCTCTCTCTCTCGATTTGATCTTCCCTTTGTGCTCTCTCTTTTGTCCAAAATCACTCTCTCTTTTTCCCCAAAATTTTAGTTTTTTTTAAGTTTTTCATGACGTCATTATTCCAACTCAAAACGGAACATGATCTATGCAACTACTCCACCACTACAGCAACTTAGGCTGTGTCTATTTTGATGTAGTTGGAACTACATGTAGTTCTAACTTCAGAGAATTACTGCCCACGTGTTTGTTTTGCTGTAGTTGTAACTACTTGTAGTTCGAACTTCTGAAGCCGGAGGGCCTTTTTGCCTCTTTTTGTTGTTAAGTAGTAACTGCGGCCAATTCGGTAGCAGTTGCAACTACAGTAGAAAGAAAATATTATTAAATTAAATAAACTATTAATTACAGTGCCACATTAGCTTTCCCTATTTACAGCACGCAGGTCCAACTTCAGAAACCATGGAGATACGGTCACCACATGGGGAGAAAAACAAAAGAAAAAGAAAATATAAACATGAGAGAAAGAGACTCCTCAACTCCCACACATCCAAATCTGAGGGCTCCGGTCATCTTCCAAGGATCCAAGGTATTTCTCTCCTCTCCTCCTCTTTCTTCTCCTTTCTCCACTTCTGCAACAAGATCAAGATTATTCTTTTTTTAAGGAGGTTTTTAAATCTATATTTGTGCTAAAAAGAAAGCTGCTGATCGGTTTGCTTTTCATATATTCCTCCCCAAAATCCCCCCAATACAAGGAACCTAAATATTTTCTGTTTAGATCATGCTTCATTTCAAGATGGATTTTATGGGATGAGGCCTTGAAAAGTATTAAAAAATAGTGAAAAAAAGAGAAAGGGGTCTTGGATGACAAAGAGTGGAAGAAGGAAAGATGAGAGCCTACAAGATAGAAAGAGGAAAGGGGAGGGAAGGTGGGGTCACGGCCCTCAGCTTTTGAGAATCGAGAATAGCCTAAGAAAAGAAAGAAACCGAGAGGAACATAGAGATTGTGGTTAGCAAAACTGAGATTAGATTACAACTTTGAAAACCAAGGTTTCAATGACTTGGGCTTTCCCAAACTATGGGAAAAGTTTATTATGGTTGCCAAAGAGAACTTGGTTTAAATTTTTGTGGTTTGGCCTCCAAACATTGTGAAACTATGATTTCATAAATTGAAACCAAGTTGCTTAACTAGGCCTCAAAGCCCTGGAACTACTAAAACTCACAATCCATTCATTCACCTATTTTCACTTAAACCCCTTATATAAATATTGTGCAATTGCTCAGATTGCTCGTTAGAAAACTCTATCTACATTTGCCGCTATAAGATTGTCTACATCTGAGCCTCCCCGAACCCCAAAATTGCAAGTGCATCATGCAGTGGGCCACCCTTTTAATATTCCTCATTCACACTATAACAGTATAACCTAATAACTCAAGCTTTCATCTATTCCTTCAGGTAAGCAAATAAGGTGCTAATCATCTATACCCATCCAGAACTAAAAATTGAGTTGTTGGTCATAGTATATATCACGATCAATGGGCTTGCACTCGATGAATGATTTAAATCAAGTTTATGTTAATGTGATCAAATCTAGAATTCCATTATCACGAACATAGATTTCCTCATCCGAGTGAGATGAAGAATGGTTTGCAGTGTTCTAAAAATCAGTTTCATTATTCGTGCGGTCCAACACTGAATAATAATTAATCGGATTAATTGGATTAATTAGAAATTAATCGAAAACTAATCAAAATTGAATATTTTAATATATTTAATTATATTTATATACAACTACATATAAATATATACAATTAATTGTTAAAAATGCCTAATATTATACAAGACAATATCTATATGTGAAGTTATAAACCATGATATGATGAACAATAAGACAATATGAAAAAATAGTAAAAAAAAGAAGTAAAAGAACTTATTTTTTCGCATTAGTAATCAAAGATTTCAAATTTTGCAACATAAATATAAATAAAAGAACTTACCAGTAAAATAAGATAAATAAAAAATTAGTCAATTTATCAATCAAAATAATGAGCTTTAAAGTATAATGGAGAAATATTGCTAAATACGAATTTGAAAAATAATCAAAAACAATAAAACGTAAGTATGACTTTATGCAAAATATAATAATAAAATATCATAACTCATCTATTATTTAATAAATAACAGATTAATAGGCGCTTAATCATTTTGGACCGATTAAGCACCCAGGCTCATAATCATAGCGCTGAATGTAATATTACACGGGTTGCCTATGATTAGGATTAATAAGCTGATTAATCTGATTTTTAGAACATTGGTGGTTTGCATGCACAAGATTCAATCTTAATACAAGCTTAAAGCTTAATGGCTTAGCTCAGTCATGATATGTAAATTAATAACATTAAAGAAAGACCATCCCCATTAATTGGAATAACAATGATACTTGTTCCATATCCTAGTCTTTAAATTTTGTTGTGTCAGACACTTAAAGACCTCACACTTGTGTACCGTATTTGGCTAGCACTTGATTGTTTGAAGGGTTAGATGCACAAAAAAAAAGCCCCTCCTTTCTCCATGGTTATGGCTAACTAGCTATAGCAATGAAGAATGCAATGAGCACTTCTGAACATGGAGGCCCTCTTTATCATGATTTAGTTCATGGTCTCATGATATTTATGGCTAACCCCTCTTAACCATGATAGAAATTTGGCATCAATTAAAAGATTACCAAATGGCGCCAATTAAAAGATTAACCAAAAGATTAACCATGATAGAATTTTGTCAAATCTTTTGTGGAGCTTGTGTTATAGCCAATTCATTAAATTGAAGGCAATGATGATTCAGCTGGATCCATTTTGAACCAAACATGCTTAAATGATGAAGATAAAGAACGACTTAGGCCTGAAGATTAATCATGAGTTTGGCTACCCTCAAATGAGTCTGAATAGATAGTGAAGAAAAGATGGCGTTCCCGTACCTCATGTAACACTTCCAAGAATGTCCTAGGTGACTTCTTTGCGTTCTCCAATGCTTTTGCATGTCTGGTTTTTCGCCTTATGTTCTTTAAGTGTTTCGTTGTGTAAACTGCAACCATATTAGGGGTGTTAATGTTGTGTCAAAAAATCTCCAATGAGATCACCATTAACAAATGTGATTTAGTGTTAATTCTATGGTGTAACAAGACTCATTGAGCTGTAACTAACAGTCATCCACTAAAATAGTTAAACTTGCATGTTATTGTCTCACCCTCAGATTCTAACATGACTAGGTTTATAATTCGTCTTTACCTTGAGTGTTTCTTTTTCCTTATTTATGTTGTAATGTCAAAACTGATTTAAAACTAATTATAAGATATAATTCTTGCAACCTACACTTGGTTATTTCATGACTCCATAAGGAGAGCACGAGATGTTTCTAATTATCCAACCTCCAAATGATAAATTTCCTATATTGTTATTCAAGAAAGTGTGCATGCACACACAATATGGTACTGAGATAATAAGAAGGAGCTACATATAAGATGAGTTTAGCAAACTATAATGAATGTTTACTTTAAAAGAATGAAGTTTCTTTGTTCTTCCAATGCCTCATGAGCTTATGTTCAGATTCAACAAATGCACTTTTCTATATTATGAACCAAACCTACAACCAGGACAGTTTAGAGTAAGACTATTCTATATTGTTGAAGCTTCCATGCATAATGCAAAGGGACAAATAAAAGAATGAAATGCTATATCAAATCAGTAGAATAAAGAATATTTCATCCTGATTATCAGTTATGAGTCTTATGAAAAATTTTAAATTGCTAATTCAAAATTCTAATGGCAATAAAGACCTCTGCTAAGGAAGTAGATTCAGCAATAATGGAATATTGAATGCCCTTTTTATCTTGTTCACTTCCTGTTGAACACGTTTACTTTTGGCACCCCATCCATCCTCTTAGGTGATTTCCAAAATCCTTTTGAGTGAAGGTCAAATGTTAAAAAAATATATATAATGCAATTTCCCATATAGACATGACAAATACGTAGGATAAAGAAGGCAACACCTTGATCATCATCATCTAGAGAAGCATCACCACCATCATTAAGATCCACTACCTCGACTCCAGCATTGTCATTTTCTAAAGCCTCAAGACGTGCAAGTGCTGCCTGAATATCATGAAAGCAAAACATAAATAATGAAATAGTAGCCAATATGTAACCTCAAATTAATTTTTTGTGCGGAATAGTGATATGAATGGTCGGGAGCAGTTTAGTTATTTTAAGTTAATGTATCATGTCTCTTATTATTAAAAAAAGAGGCACTTGGTTTGGACCGTTTGGAAGAACCCATCAATGTATGTCTCATTCCATGTGAAATTAAACAAAATGTAGATTTTATACAGGCTTCTCACCAAAGAAAACGGAGTTGGCAGATTGAACTTCCAAAGCCTCAGATTGCGATGAGTCTGTTCTCACTTGTGGATTGAATTCCTAGCCCATAAACCAGGTCCAAGAACACAATTGTAAAAGATGAAGTCATGAAACTAAGGATTGCTCAAAATAGATTTTCCCGTTAATTGTAAACTATGTTGGATTGTATCATTTCTGTCCCCATAAAGTAGTCCCTGAACTTGATTCTTCAGATGTCTACCTATTAACAACTGAATTCTTACCAGCAATAAACATAACCAACACAACAGATATCTATCTTGTGTTAAAAATGTTCCTAAAACATGTTCATTGCAACGTGGTGAATCTTCCATCCATTTAAAATGACAAACAATAACTTTAAGTAATAAGGACCCAACCCTGAAGCAGAGACTTAATGAAGAATAAAAGAATCTCAAGTATTTCTATGGAGGCCTGGGATGTTGCTTTAGGCATGTAGAAGCTAATTTTTGGCTCTATTTGCTTGATGATAAACAAGCAACACAAATAAACCTTTTTGTACACAATAAAACAACAAAAAAGAACCAATTCAACAGAACAAAGAACACAATGAATATGTAAAAATTTGAGCCAGTTAAGGGTAAACTTTAATAGGTAATCAGGCTAGGGCTTTCGAGTTTTTAAAACAATAGGTAAAATCCTCCTAATAAACTCAATCGTCAAAAAAGGGGACAAAAGTACCTTTTTAAAACAACCTAAAGCTCATTTTCAGTTCCTTTCATAATTTGGTATGCATGTGCACTGTTCATTAGAGTTTTAGTTCTCACATTATTACATATTTATACTGGTCAGTGACGACTAAAATTAATAACAATTTCCCCCAAAACAAGGATCAAAATAAGAACAAGAAAAGGTGAATAGAACGGACCTGTGTTTCGATCATCGGTGCTGGCGAGAGCGGCGGCCATCTTTCCGGCCATCTTCCTCGTCCGAGACGACGTCCGGCGAAAGGGCCCAATGTTCTCCTCCTCCATTGCTGCAATGCTATCGGGATCAAGGGCTAGGGCAAGGGTTTTGTTAGCAGAAGTGAAAGGTTCTCGCTATTTCTTTTCTTTTACTCTTTTTCCTCACTGGATCGCGGCCCGATAATTGTACTATAATTGTACTGCAAGCTAATTAAAGGAGAAGAGTCGGGATTCGCAAGAGAAGAAAGGATGCCAGCGGTACTACAACAGTACTGCAGAAATTGTACACGCCCCATGCTCTCACACTGACATGTGGGGTACACTAACGGATTAATGGAGGTGGGTCCACAAGTGGGATTTAGTACAGCTAGTATCATATCAGTGACGCTAATACAACATACAATTAGCACTTTATTAATAAAATATAACAAGGATAAATTAGCTGAATGTGATTACGCAAGTCACTTTCACATGAAGCCAGACGGACTTCGGATTTTTGTGTCTTTATGTCATACACATGGCGGACTAAAACAAACTTCGGTCGAGGAAGAAGAATTGTGATTATCAATTGGTAATTTAGATAAGGAAAAATTATGTATACTATTCATAAAATAATTACATCAATATATATAAGTGGAGAATAAAATAAAGAAAGTATATATGTTTAGATATAATGTAACACATGTCTAAATACAATGTATCATATGTATCACGTGCCTGTTAACACCCTCCCCTCAAACTGACGGTGGATCAAACACCGAGAGTTTAAAAATACACTCGTCGATTATCTCTCATCGACGACGGGAATGATGAAGTCATCGTCGATCATCTCTGTCGACGTTGAGAATGGTGAAGCCATCACTCGTTAATCGTCTCTCGTCGACAGCGGGAATTGTGAAGTCATCGCTCGTCGATCGTCTCTGTTGACGACAGGAATGGTGAAGTCATCACTCACCGGTCGTCTCTCGTCGATCCCCTTCAAAAGAAAAAGGGTGATAAGGGGCGAAGACGGCTGTGGAGGCAAGAACCAAGGGTGGCGCTGTAGTAAGATGTCGTCAAGGTCTACAATAGCGGAAGATGAAAAGATGATTCATGCTAGACACAGCTATATGAGCACGGCCCAGCGCAGACTCGTCGATAGCGTAGAACAACGATCATCAGAAGATTTTGATAGACTTTGATACCATGATAGTTTGAAGAAGATGAAATTTATGTATATTATCATAAAATAATTACGTTAATATATACAGAAATAGAGAATGAAATAAGAAAAGTATATATGTCTAGATATATTATATCACACATCACATGTATGTTAACATCCATGATAAGAATAGTGATAGAGAAGAAAAATTCAACGAGAAAGATCTTGCAATAAAGAGAAGCACTTTCAATGACAATGACAGGGGACATGCAATGCCAGAAGTTGAGGATGGCACTGGAGCCCAGAAAGAGGAGGAGAGAACACAAGTCAAAAGTTGAGGATGGTACTAAAGATACTCTCGCATCCAATGGTCCAAAATGCGTATGGTCCAATGCGCGAAGGAGAAAAACCTAAACCAGTTGGAAGAGAGGAGCAGGTTGACGAAGAAGAGGTTGATATCTGGTTGACGCTGAAAATGAAGGAGTTGAAGACAGAGAACCTAAGTCTGAATCTGATGAGCATCGTGTTGATGCCCATGACGGAGGGAAGGGGGATGCTGACAATAATGTTGGTACTGAAGTCGAGCTCGATGCCGAACGAGAAAACCTTGACAATGTACAAGCGAAAAGTGACTTGGCACCAAGCTGATGCTGTATTAAGCACAACCCAACGCAGACACGAGGACGAGAAGACGTGATAGCGATGACCAACAGAAGAAAATTTTAACGGCTAGTTTTTGAAGATAATAATAAAGAAGATTGGAGAAGAACATGCTACTGTTTTCTTATATAATAGCTCTGATATTATGTTAGGTTTGAAGAAAATAAATGATTTGATAGCTTATCCTAGATGGAGATCAACCTCCCATTACATAGATAATAAATAATCACAATATAACCAAAAAAAAAAAAAATACTCTTCTTATGTTACATACTATATGTAATACTCATTACTTTAATAGATCTCAAAACAAAACATGAGCTAACATTATATATGACCTCAAGCTTTGGTCATTTGTC